>CAXKVY010004506.1:0-27776 GCA_964058915.1 Tetropium fuscum | reverse complement strand
AATTAGTGGAACAATTGTTTTTGAACATATGTTTCTAGTCATATTATACGAATTTCTAAATATATCTGCAAATCCTGGCATTTTGATAATATATTATATTTTAAGGTCATAATTCTTCACCCGACCTTACCTAAACTAATTTCAAAGGAAATTTTCTGTTTGTTTTTCAACTACTGGAGATTAGATTATAATAATAATTATTATTATAAAAATAATAAATTCTGGCCCCTTCTGAAAAATATTTAGCGAATTTCTTTAGGTTTCTCAAGGATTTCCTCATGGTTCACAACTTGACATCTCTCGGAACAGACGCGTCCTGTATTCGTTCTGGGACCGCGACCTGTGTTCGTTGTAACCCTCTTCTTCAATAGCTTATTGGTCGATTTCCATTGGAAAAAATGAAATTATCAAAAAGGACCTTTTTTGTAGAAAAATTTTTCGATATATGTATCAAATTTTTTACACCACCAATGGTTTCTGGAAAACACCAAAAATTACAGCAATGCGTGTTAAAGGTGGTTTTGGGTTTGAAACAAGCACTAGCGACTTTTGGTTTTGGAAACTTCCCTTGGTACTCGTACTCGGAAACTCCCTTGGAAACTTGTACAATTCGATCCGGCAAAAACTTACTTTTTCTCTAATTACCTATGATAATATTAATAATATACATGATAATACTGTAATAGGTAGAACAAACTTACAAATGGCTGGTTTTTATAAATTACTATGCAGAAAAGGCGGCAAAGATTAAAATTAAAACTAATGAGATCATAAGATGATAAGGATATACAGAGCTATTTAACTAAGCTAATTTCGCAAACAGAACATAATATGCTATATATATATATATATATATATATATATATATATATATATATATATATATATATATATATATATATATATATATATATATATATATATATATATATATATATATATAATATATATAATATGCTTATATTATACTGACTGCAATTGGATCTTTGTCCGATAACTTCACACTGCCTGCAAATATATTTTAGATTTCAGTTTGTTAAATATAATGTTCGTTTATATATATTTTATTTGTACCTTTGAGTTTTTATTACATATGTTGTTTTTGTTGTGTATAGATTTAAGAAATAATTTTGCTCATTCTTTAATTTTATTAGATACGTATTATAGTTTAAGAATTAGGATATGAGTATGATGCGTTATTATCTGTGACTGTTTTTTTTTCTTATGACAAGATATTTAGATGTACTCTGTTATTTAAAGATTTAATATATTCACGTTAAATTTTGATCTGACTTTTATTTAAATATTTTCCAGTCCCCAAGTTTTCGTTGCCCAGAATAATTTCCTTACCCAATATTCAAGTGGCACGTTATTTTCCAATTTGCGGAGATTAAAAAATATAACTAGTCAAATTATAACATGTGTAACATGACTCTTCATTGAGTCGAGTATTTAATATGAAAAACAAAGTATGCAGCATTTATTTGTGGGATGTTTTTTCTGGTTGCAGCGAAGAGCTAGTAAGTATAATATTGCTAAACGTAAAGCAAAAAAAATGTGTGGTATTGGCAGGGTTTAAACCCGAGACCCACCGACTATGAACATACGACTGCGCTATAAGGATGTAGACAGATTATTGACCTCTGAATATTGATTTTGGATATTGGATTTGACAAAAAAAATTCGTTATCAGCGACCCGAAAATTTCCGAAACATAGATTTTGAGTTATTCTGAGTATATTATTATTTGAGTATATTCTGATTATTTGAGTATATTCTATATTTTTTTTAGATTATTTGAGTATATTTGAGTAAATGATGATTATTTAGTATATTCTCACCACAATTAACAAAAATATCCGCCAGCTTGAATATTGAGTTTTACGAAATATTTATGGTCAACGACCCCAAAATTCCCGAGACACCGATTTTGAGTCGATTCGGACAATATACGGCAAAAATGTCCGACCTTAGTGGAACCTCTTTCAACGCTATAAAAACGCTATTTATTGATCGATTTTTATGAAATGTTGACATTGTTATGCCACTGGTTTCGTATAATAAGTAATGTCCAGAATTCAAATACATTTTATTAACCTCCAAATTCAAAAAGTCACCACAAGTTCAACAACTATTTGCAATCATAAATCACTGTCGCAAAGTGAACACTTTTAGTTACTTGTTATTTATTTTATCTTGTCTCTATGAACATTTCAACTAATCTGACTGAATTTAAACGGTGCTCGGGAAGAAGATCGTTTGAAGTATTCAAAACGGTGTTCATTAAAGGTGCCTTTTAGTTTATTGCAATACAGCACAGATATTATTTGACACATATTATTTGCAAATTTATCACAGTTAACTAATACGTAAAAGAAACGTCAACTAATTTTAGGTATTAAAAATTTTTTTAATTAATTTTTTCCTTGCTTATAAAATGAACGAGACTATCGAAGCCCGATGCAGGTTAGAAAAACGCAATGTACTTTTTTAATTCTGGATAATTGAAGCTATCATTGATGTATCATAGTTTCGTCCTTTTCCTTTCTTCAGAAACAAAATATTTTTTGCAACGGAGATCGATTGCGTTAATGTGAATAAATGTCTTTTCCAACTATTATGACTAGTAACTACTGAAGTATAATTCGTTGCAGTTTGAATAATATTTGAATCTGCATGTTCTTGTGCTATCACGGTTTGATATCCAGCAATTTTTAATTCTTCTGGAAACATATTAACGAGCCCTCTATTACTATCGTTCGATCAAGAGGGTACCTACCTGTTTTTCTCTTAAAAAAACAGTACGTAGTAACTGTTTTTTAAAATCATGTAAAATGTCAGCAATCTACTTACGTAACAGCCATTATTGAGAAATGAAAATTGAAAAAGATATTTAAGAAAAGCGTGACTAAAAAAATATTTTTTCAGTCATTTTCGGACATAAAATCGTTACCATTTTTACCTTCACTTCACTTTACCTCTTTTACTTAGCAAAAAAAGGAGAAGGTTTTCAATTCGGTTCTGTTTTTTTTATGTGCGTTACCGCAGAACTACGTCATTTATAAATCATTTAAAAATTCTCTTTTTGTTTTTAAAATACCCCCTGTATTTTAAAGTGGGTTCCATTTCAGTTTTATTGGCATTTGACCTTGTATTCCGAACATATATCGGGGAACTCACTAGATAACCAGAGAAAATGGCGAGTGCGCCCGTCACAACCCTAATTTATAGATATAAAAATTAATTTCAAAATATGATAGGTACATTGGCATGGTGCAGAACACGGCTAGGCATCGTCAAGTGTACTCAATAACCCACAGACTGCTGCTTGACGTACAACGCGGGTTTGCATTAACTTGTGCATCGCTTGGGCACCATTTGACCGATCTGCTGGATGCTAATTACAGTAAAACTAAGACAGTTTACTCTCATAAGGCCTAGTTAGCGGGTAAGATGCCTCCACGTACCAAGGAGAGTTCAAGGTTATAACTCTAGGTACTGTAGGCGAGAGCTATGCCATGATAGGCACATGGTCGTAGTGCAGGACACGGCTAGGCATCGCCAAGTATGCTTAATAGCCCACGGACTGCTGCTATGTGTACAGTACAACTCGGGTTCGCATAAACGGGTGCATTGCCTGGGCTCCATTTGGCCGCTCTACAAGATGCTAATTGCAATAAAACAGGCTGTTTACTCTTATAAGGCCTAGGTAGCGTGTAGGAGGCCTCCACGTACCAAGGAGAGTTGAAGGTCAAGCTCTAGGTGCTAGTTGTCTATTATTCTAAGTGAGAATAAATAACTTAACTATTTTTTACTTTTTAGTGCAGTAATTAAAATAGATTTTTTTGAAGTCGGTTTTGTTTTTTTGTTAAAGATATTTTATTATTATGATAGTACAACTCTGCAAGAAAAAAATAAGCCCCATTTCATTACTCTAGGACTATCCGTCGAGCCGATTTTCGAGAACGCCCTTTTTTCGAAAATTGGAAATATTTCGAAAAATTTTCACTTTTAAACTTTTTCAAAAACGTACTTTTTTGGCTTGCCGTGGGCTACAACTTACAGCACTTACCTCAATACATCTCGAACAATAATATAGTAATCGATACTCATAAAAATATGACTAGAAAGACCTCATATTTCCTACAACTTTATTATTTAACTTTTTTCCCTAAAAGCTTTAGTTTTTTTATCAGCTAGATATACGGTTTTTTAAGGTTAAGTCCGCCATTAAAACGCCAAGGGGAAAAAGCGCTATCAATCTTACATCTTTTTCCTATACGACCATATTTTTTGTTTTCGCCGTTTTCGGGTTGCATTTATAGTAAATTTTACATTGAGCCATTACCTATTGATTGAACTATAAGAAGTAAAAACCTTGCGATTTTACATTTAAAAATATTAACAAAAAAAACCAAAATTACCTCAAAATAATCTTTATTACTATTTACTCATTCCATAAAATTCGCTTGGCAAATTCTTAAGTAATACAAATCTGTATTATTTTCCAAATCAGATAGATTTGATCGGAATTTAATTATATCTTTAACATCTCCACCGCGTTGAGAGTCTTGCAGAAACTTGCTAACGAGGTCGATTTCCTGTTGGATAGCTTCGTTAAATTTACTTAAATCGTTATTAACACCCGTATCCTCAGGATGCTGCAACTTATAATTTTCATACAGTGCCCTAGGGATTATGGCCACTCCCGAGATATTTTGGTGTATATGGTGAAGTAAGGCTAATAGGCAATCCCCATCCCTAGAAAAAAAAATATTCTTAGCACAAGAAAATATTATGAAAATATTTAAATGCCATAATAATGTGCCCAAATAAGGAGTTGCTTAATTTAAAATAAGATACACTGAACTGCTTTATAAAAATGCTGCTGAAGGTTATGCCCAAAATCGTAAATTCCGATTGTGGTCTGTGTGACAGCCGTCAGCCAATTAAATTGTTGATAAATATGGTAACATGAGCCCCTCAGGCACTGCTTAATTGAAGATGTTTTATTTCATACAATATACACAGAAAGTCAATTTGTAAATATCAATATCTATTTATTTAAGGGACAAATAATTGCTTACGAAATTAAACTGTGAACCCCTAGCGCCGTCCTCTAAAAACTAAAATTACTTTAAAAATACGTTACAAATAACAAAGAATGGGAGTTAGACAAATAATGATCTTTGCTGTAGTGAAATAACAATTCGTTTACTATGTTTTTATCGATTTTACTCAATGTTTTTCAAATACACAAATACAGAATACTTACTTTACGACACTGTACTGGCATAATAAATATTTCTGTTATTCATTAAGACCTTTCTCATAAAAAATATTACGCCAAATTATCTCTGAAAGCGACGCATACAACGTAAAATTAGGTTAGGTTAGGTTATTCTGCTTACAAATAAAAAGATAAAAACAAAAAGACAAAATACAAAAACGAACATCTCCCGACTCCACCTTGACTCTCTGGAACTAGAACTCTGGAACTAGAAATATGGATTACCTTATACTCAATCAGCAATTAAAATTTATGTCCTCTTCACAATTTCTTTTTAGAATTCGTTACCAGTTAAATTAATTATTTCTCTCCTCTTTTTTCCCCATTTGTTGTTTTCCTATATAGATTTGTTTTTTTTTCATAAAGCCCATGCTATGCACCATTTCTCGCTTCATTTATTGAGTTTATTTGCGTTGCACCTCACAAATTCACTATCCCTTCTTATATGTACAGTTTACAATCTTATTTCGTATTATCTAATTTCTATCATTTTCTTTTATCTATTATTTAATCAATGTCTTTTTTAGGTATGGTATATTATTATTTAAATCATGCTCAGTCACCTTTGTAATATGACATATATTGACATATATGACATATATTGACATACAATAATTACATATACATACATACAATATATTGACATATATTGATATATGACAAATCTCAATTGATGTCTCAATTGATCAGCTTTTAAGTTCTTTGCCATTCATATTTGTTTTGCAAGAAGAAATCTTGGGTTTGTAGCAATTCATTATGTAGAGAAATAGGCAAATAGATGAATAATAAGGAAGACACACTTTCTAGTTGCATATCTAGACATATATACGGAAACGAACCACTTAGTAGTTGTACAAGTTCTTTCATCTTCATCGAGGATCTTCAGAGTGATGACGATTTGTTTTTTTATTAATGCTTTATACTTGAATTTAAGATATTCATACCTCAACACTTTCAGTGACATTTTATGATATTAGTTTTGACGGAACTGACATTCTTAGAAAACACAAACCTACTCTACTATTTATATTTGTTCTATTTGAACATTTTATATATAAAAGCATTAGGCATACAGTTATCCAGAAGATGTTAAATGATGTATTTTATAGTTTAACATCTTTTGGATTTTATATATAATATGTTCAAATATAAATGTGTTCAAATATAAATAGTACTAATAGTAGAGTAATTTTGTGTTTTCTAAGAATGTCAGTTCCGTCAAAACTAATATCATAAAATGTCACTGAAAATGTTGAGGTATGAATATCTTAAATTCAAGTATAAATGATCAATAAAACAAATCGTACATCACTCTGAAGATCCTCAATGAAGGTGAAAGAACTTGTACAACTTCTAAGTGGTTCGTTTCCATATATATATATATATATATATATATATATATATATATATATATATATATATATATATATATATATATATATATATATATATGTCCAGATATGCAACTGGTAAGTGTGTCTTCCTTATTATTCATCTATTTGCTTATTTCTCTATGTAATGAATTGCTACAAACCCAAGATTTCCCATATATGGTACATTAGAAATTTTTATATACTGTACCGTTTACTGTCTGAACATATGGTTTAACATGATAGTAAATATATATGTAATATAATATATAAATAAATAAAAGGTACCTACCTCGAATATACATCCAAGTCATGAATTAACATATTCCCTTCTTTGGGTCCATGGCAGATTACTAAAGTGTCATCGAAACTTGGAGATAATTTATATGCAATGTAAACTTTTCTGCTTCTCGACTGAATATTCACCTTATTTAAAGAACAAAGAATCTCAAGTGTACTATCAATGGAGCTACTCCAATCTCTTGGGAATATTACCACCAGAGCAGTAGCTTCAGTGGAGGACACTAGCGATAAGATGTCTTTGTTGTCTCCTTTTATCAATGAGGAGTTATTCTGAAAAATATGCATAATACAGATTAAAATATGAATAAGAACTGTAGAATAAGAAGTTTAAGTATGAATAAGAATATGAATAAGAAGTTTTTGCAATGAACTTACTAAATGATGAATTGTTGCATCCAAAGGGGCGATTTCTACGGAAGGGAAGGTCAATGTGATATCTTGATTATCTTGCTGAAATGTGATATTTCCAGTGATGGTGTATGACAGTTTCTCGGTAAATTTGGGTTGCTGCAGAACAATTAGCAAATGTGCATATTTATCTACTTTATCTGATATTTTAAGGGAATCGGAAATACTGCCACAAAGATTTTCTCTGCATGTGAATGGGGTTGGTGTATTCTTTAAAAGCATGTCACAATTTTCTTCATATAAGAATGCTCTATATAGCAAAGGTGATGGGGAATCCCATTTCAGGAGAGTTACCATGTTCCTAAGATCCCTATAAACATTTTCAACATTTCAACATTTAACAGTGATATTTACAATATTCAATTTCTAGTCAAAGGGCTATGCTAATTATTCAACCAATAATGGCCCATATATCAATTCATAACAAAAACACTTGTTTTAGAAAGCTTTCCCAACAGTTCTATTTTATCTATGACAATCATTTCGGTATAACAATAGCTTCTTCAGATGTCAGGTGGCAAGTATAAAACTACTAATGAATACTATTGCAGTTATTAAATATAAGTGGTAATGACATCTAATGGTATTATTAATATAAAATACAACAAGTGCTCTGGGTGTTGCCGACAATATTTGTCATTCTGAATACGAGTTGCTGCTGTGACGAAAATAATTACGAGCGGGAAGCGCGAGTAATTATTATAATCCAAAAATAGTAGCAACGAGATTGAATGAATTGCAAATATTGAAGCAAAACTGAGAGCACGAGTTGTATTCGGAGAAAAATTCAATGAAACAAGAATGTTAATTTTGAAAGAAAATCAAATAGTATATAATTAAATGCCAGTGTGCTGATAATTTATTTGACGTTTATCTGATATAATTTAAATGCTTGTAGTGCGCTTTGTGTAATTTCCAAAATGAACCGATTTGGTAACAACGATTTAAGTACCTACAATTAGCAGAGAAGTAGCAAATTCAAGTTCTTCAAATAAAAAGTTCAAGTAATACAAAAACATGCCATAAGTCAAATTGGGGCCAGTTTCATTGTTCTTTAAATTCTAAAAAAAACTTAAAATCTAAAAAT
Organism: Tetropium fuscum; assembly: GCA_964058915.1. Taxonomy (NCBI): domain Eukaryota; kingdom Metazoa; phylum Arthropoda; class Insecta; order Coleoptera; family Cerambycidae; genus Tetropium; species Tetropium fuscum. The sequence continues at coordinate 19,318 of CAXKVY010004506.1, read as the reverse complement.
AAAATTTATAATTTTTTTGAATGCTTATTTGACATAAATATTGTCACTTTCACAAGAGCTTAAATTATTTCCAGAATTTTTTTGAGGTCACAAATATTTTGAAAATATTCGTGCCCGAACAAAAATTTCCAGGAATAATTTACGCTCGTGTGTTATTTGGTAAGAAAGTTTTCTCAAGTATAAATCAAACTTGACATTTTCCTATCGTGCAATTTGTATTTTATGTTAAATTAAACATTATAGAGAATTAACAATTATAGAGAACAATAAATAAAAATATCATATCCTAGATATGTCGAATTAATAACAAGTAGGTACATTATTTAGTGGTTGTAAAGAAAATAGATAAGATGCCAATGTGTAGTACATATAATATATCAACCTTCTCAACTGTCAAAAAAGTTCCTCTTATTTGTCACATCGCATCGGCTCGAAAAAATTTCCGGAAATTTTTCAGGTTGCCATGGTAACGAGTCAAAATAAAGCCTCTTATTGGTTTTAAAGTCGAGGTATGAAATTGGGGTATTTGTTGTCACATTTGTTGCTATTTATCGGCAGTGGTGACGGCGCGTTTTCTTTTAATGTGGTGTCCCCGGCAGTCTTAATCCACAACAAATGTAGGTTATATTGTTTTTCTCGTTCCGGTTTTCATTTTGCTGCTTGACACAGGTCAGGTTCACCATCATCATCTTCCATTTGACATATTTCAAGATCTTTGGCGACGTCATCTTCCATATAATCCTCGTCGTCTAGAATGTTGCGATGTTTTCGCACGAAGTTTCGTTGCAATTTAGATAAGGGACTACCTTGCGGCATCCACAATCAGCTCCACACCGTTTCTGGCATCTGCACGAAATGCTCTTGAGAAGAGCGTCTGGAGCATGATCCTTGATGGTACATATTGCATCCAGTCCTCCTTTGCCAACTACATGTGCTCTTGGAGATTTTTCTTTCTTTTCCACACTAACTATGTGCCCGACTGTAAAGTGCCCTGGAAAATATTACCTTGCAGCGTCCATTGTTGGTGGAAGAGATGTCAGGTTGAAGATATTTATTAATAAAACCCTAACGAAGTGCTGATATCGCAGGAAATTCAAAGTGTCTTGGTCCTTGGGTCCTTTATGTAGAGCTAACAAAGAAATATCTCCAGCCTCAAATCACACTACAGTCTCCATTTGGATCTTGAAATACTTGATTTTGTTAGATAACCTACCGCATTTATACACAACGTTGAGAGACTTGACTTTTCCTTGATGGAATAGTGCTGATGTCGTGTCACAATCAATTGCATGCAAAATTAAAGTGTTTTCGGCCACTGATACTGCAAGCTCTGACTGGAATAGAGCTACTCCTCCGCGTCACGTCTGACAGGCTTTAGCAAATAAACATTGGTGTGATAAACATTGGTAACATTGGTGTGATGGCTGTCGCCATAGTAAAACGAGTAAATCTACGTCCTTTTCAACAATGAATCCTGTCTCAATCGTAAGGAATATATCGATTGCTGTTTGCACGATTAGAAAAATCAGTATCTTGACGGTATAATTGTTTTTTTCCCATGTTTTTGCTCAATATTGTGATTAACCGCTGTTTATTCGCTCGAGAGAAAACGCTCTTTTGGATTTTACATAATTCATGTAAATTCTTCCAAACAAGTCCTGACGGCACCACACAACACGGTGCAGCAATAACCACAGAATATATGTAAACGAACAACAACAATAATTATCTATTTATACAACTATTAGAAGCAGTAGTTATTAAAAACACAGCTGTTATAAATTGTTTAGTTTGATGTATTTAAATAAATAAAAACTAAAAAATAAAATGTTTGATTTCAACACTCTCTTCTCTAGTACCCACACATGTACTTTTATATCTTTCACAGTATATATTTCTTGTCTATTGCTACAGAAGATGCCCTTCTCTGGAAGAGCTTCTAATTCCTTCCGTTCACTATCACTTGCTTCTTTAAAAGTTATGTCGGTAAAAGGATCAAATTTAATTTTCTACTCACTCAAAAAAAAATCTTGAATCATCTCAGAAGTTCAATTCCAGATTGTTTTAACTGCATATTCTTTGTAATCTTCTCCAGTTTTTTTTTCACATTATAAGCCCAAACCTGTAACATGTCTGCTATATTTTGTAATAGAGTTATTTGTTATTTCTGACATTTCGTAATATCGGATTTCACAAAACTCCATAAATTCTCTCCATATTGATGATTTCGTGTTTTTTGTGAATTGCGGAATTGATTTTTCTGTTTTTTGTCATTTGTCGAGTCGAAATGTATATCTTTCTGTTCTTCGTTTTATAGATATAGGTAGCCAGTTTCCAGTTAATTCATTGAGACGACAACAAAGACGACGACGACGACGAAAACGACAACAAAATACCGACATATTTCTAAAAACACGCGTAATTCATTGAGAATGTAAAGTGAAAATTAGGAGGGTAAAAGTTTCTATTTGCCCTCACAATACATGGCCAACTGCAGTAAAAATTTGCTCATAAATTAGGAACCCAACTGGGCGAATTGAACGGGAAAGAAGGATACGAAAGTGAAACAAAATATGTCACGGGAAAGGGTAAGTTGTCCTTTCCTTTCCCTCTCACCACATTTAGGCTCGGTATATGTATATGTATAATTTTATCTTTGGTAAAGCTAATGGAGAGTAAACAAATAGGCAACACAAAATAGCACGTAAGCATAACTTATTCAGTGGTTATAAGAATTAGAAGTTCCATTAGGGTTCATTTGATTATGGAATTGCTTTCTGTAATAATTCCATCCAAAGTATATTAAATATTGGGTTTCCAGTCTCCATACGTACGCCCACTAATCATATCACACCAGAACTAAAAATAGAAAGGATGTAAACGGCGCAATTTCATTACCTAATTATTTGTGTAGGTACTTTTTATCAGCAAAAAAAGCGACTAAGCATGAGAAACAAATGGAACGGGAAATTAGGTTAATTACACATAATTTACTACCAGGGCTCATATCCTGCTTTTTTAACCTTGTTTTAACTTGTCTAGTTACATTAAATCTAAGAGAAAATAATACACAATGGCCAATTTGAGGGAAATGCCCCTAGGCAGCAGCATTACCTTTTGTACAACATTAGGTTGGTCGATGGCCTAGGGAGACATTTCCCTCACGGAGGAAGCACATGGGGCCCAATGGGGCCTAAGTGCAGCGGATCTCTGATCCGCACTCCGTACAATTTTCAGAATACACAACACAATTTGATTTATTTTACAGTTCATCTCTTAAATATAAAAAATATCACAGGACGCCGACAGTCTTCGCATGTTAGATAAAGAGCACTTCAAGCACTTCTCATATTAGATAAAGATAAACAAAGCCGCCGATGTTCAACGAAGTAGCGGTTTTGTTTTGAGTAGCAAGTCTGCGCGTGTTATGAAAACCTTGAACAGTTTTTTTTATTTCTTATATATCCGAGATGTACTGTACATTAGTACTGCAAACGCAATTTATGAAGAAGCTGCGCGAATGACCAACTTTCGCTATGCACCTTGCGTCCTTCAACCACTCAGTGGCGTAACTAAGAGGTGTACGTACGTACCTAAATAGAAGTGTTTCGATTGTGAATATTAAACAATTTGTTATTGTTAAGAAAGGTCTTCGCCTCAGCGCAGTAGACCTTACAAACCTATAATTAAAAGTCAGGCAAGTGAGAAAGTTTTCAATATACATACATGATTATTTTAAAAATACAAAAAGTGATTCGGAAACATTGAAGGCAGTGAAAGATAAAACATCGCAAACGACAAGTGAGTTAATAATAATGCATCAAACTTTTCTCAAGAAAAATATATTTAAAATAAAAAAATATTATTTATACATACATTTTTTAACCACTTATATTTACTTACGTATTTAAAAGAGCTAGACAAAAGAGATATATTTGAAAAAAATCTTTATTATTGTTATCATTATTTAATATATAAATCCAAATCCATCAGAAACTTCATTAGGAACGATTGTAAAGAAAATGTGCTTCAGGTGGAGGACACAAAATAACATAAAAGTTCTTATTGGAAAAATGGAAATCAGAGGCCTTGCGAATTAAATATGTAATTAAAATATTTTTAACAAAAAAACAAAACCGACTTCAATAAAATCTATTTTAAAAAATGCACTAAAAAGTAAAAAATAGTTACGTTATTCTACTACTATTACTATTTAGAATACAATCAATTTGTTAGGCCCAATCAATTTATTAGAATACAATCAATTTGTTATACAATTATGGTTATTTTTATAATTAATTCATTTCTAATAAATTGATTGGCTTAATAAATCGATTGTATTCTAACTAGTAATAGCAGTAGAATAACGCAATTATTTTTTTTTACTTTTTAGTGCATTATTTTAGAATATTGAATATTTATTATATATAAATATAAAATATAAATATTAATATTTGATATTTAGAATTTTAGAATAATTTTGAAGTCGGTTTTGTTTTTTTGTTAAAAATATTTAATTTTTTTACCTTGTAGTGCATTTTTTTATATATGTATATCGATATTTACATGTACAGGAAGAACAATTATAGTAGACTAGTTCTCTGTCAAAACTAATGTCCTATAAAAGTGTCACTGTGAGAATGGTAGGTATTGATAGTAAATTCAAGTATAAACTACCAATTAAATAAATCGTACAGCATTCTGAAGAGCCTCAATAAGGGCGAAAGGACTTGTACGACGATATATATTTATATATATATATATATATATATTTATATATATATATGTATATATATATATATATATATATATATATATATATATATATATATATATATATATATATATATATATATATATATATATATGTATATATATATATATATATATATATATATATATATATATATATATATATATATATATATATATATATATATATATATATATATATATATATATATATATATATATATATATATATATATATATATATATATATATATATATATATATATATATATATATATATATATATATATATATATATATATGTATATATATATATATATATATATATATATATATATATATATATATATATATATATATATATATATATATATATATATATATATGTATATATATATATATATATATATATATATATATATATATATATATATATATATATATATATATATATATATATATATATATATATATATATATATGTTGAGATAAACGAATATCCAGAGCCCAAATATAGAGGTAAAACACAATAAAAACGTTAGATTATAAAGTAATACGTGTACGGAGATTCAATCTATAAAGTCCCAACTCTAGTATCAGTCATGAGCGCAAGCATCTCTACACATCGCACAGACCATGTACGAGAAATCATCTGATTGGCCAGTATGTAAATTAAATTATATTGCAGCCATTTATCAGCGCAAAATTCTAAATCCAACTTAATCGGAAAAGACAAATCCTAACAAACATTATGGTATATCACACTCACGGTATATTTGGACGTAAAATTGTAAAAACATCAAGTCAGAATAGGGGTTCGGGATTATAATCCAGAAGCAAAACGTTTGAGATACAGATGGGTACAGGTCACTGTATTGTGAACATTGAAACGGATTTGTGGAAAGTGAATCTGGTGTGTGAATCCTATATAGAATGGAGAATTAAACTGTTTAAACCAAAATTCAACAACATTTAAGGTCAACTAAATAAATTAAATAATTAGCTGCAATATGATTGGTTACATTATAAGAGAGTAACATAACATAACACTCGTTGTCAAGGAACTTCGATTGTTTCAAATGGATAAACTTCCGTAGAAATGAGTAACAAATTAGAGAGCAATAGCGTCCTTTAACAAGGCAGCTACGCTTAATGTGTCTGTAAAAATTTGTAAATAATAATTAGTTAGACAATAGTAAAATAAGAACATTTGTGCTACAGTATTCAATTATCAACAGTAAACAAGTCGAGATGAAAATTGTCAAGATTTATAGTGTTCCGACTTGGAAATACGTTATTTCGAGCACGACGTCTCCAGGGAAAGTATACGAGACGAAAATAGTGTGTACGTGGGAAGGAAAAGGAGGAGAAATCGTTCCAAGAAAATACAGTAAGCAGAGGATAAAGGTTATCCAAATATTTCCGTGTTAAATTGATACCTACCTACGGTCAAATGTAGTGAGTAGGAGTAGTAGTCAAATGTAGGGAGTAGTACCCATAGTAAAAGGCAATTCCGATAGATGGCAGCATCGTGAACCAGGAGAAGCAGTTTTCTAATTGGTCAGTACGAGTTTTTTCCGGTAGATGGTGATTCCGACAGATGGAATGAATGTAGTGATAAATAAAAATAAACAAAGTGAAGTTCGGTGTAAATAAAATTGTGGTGCTTCGAAACTGAATGGATTATATAAAGATAAACGTAGCAAGGTAACAACATTTTAAAATAATTTTAGTATTAAGAGTTCATTGTTCGAGAGGCCCACTGCCAATGTAATTAATATAAGATTGTGTAGTTTGGCGTAGGTCTTAATATTAAGTTTTTTCAAAATATTACTCCTCACAGAGTTTTATGATTTTCATGCCTGCATTTAAGCATGCTGCTACTTTCAATTTTGGTAACCACATATTTCATTTCGTGTGTTAAACTTCCTGCCTTATAGACATATTTACTTTTGTGTTCAATTTCCTGTCTTATAGACATATTTAGTTTTGTGTATTATACCAAATATTACAATATATATATATATATATATATATATATATATATATATATATATATATATATATATATATATATATATATATATATATATATAACAAAAACAATTATTACTTTTAAAACAATTACTTTGCACACAACAAATATGAATAGCAAAGAACTTTAAAGCTAATAAATATATCCAGGGTGAAAATTGGATTTTTTTCGAATTTTTGAAAAAGCAATTAATACATAAAACTATAAAATTAATGCAAAGTAATTGTTTTAAAAGTAATAATTGTTTTTGTTATATATATATATATATATATATATATATATATATATATATATATATATATATATATATATATATATATATATATATATATATATATATATATATATATATATATATATAACAAAAACAATTATTACTTTTAAAACAATTACTTTGCACACAACAAATATGAATAGCAAAGAACTTTAAAGCTAATAAATATATCCAGGGTGAAAATTGGATTTTTTTCGAATTTTTGAAAAAGCAATTAATACATAAAACCAACAAATGATTTTAGTTTTGACTAAGCAAGCAATTTCTGTATCACTCCCTCTTTGAATGCTTCAGAACTCTATTGTATATGTAATTCAATATTCTCTAGCATATAGTTGGAGGAAGTAGTTGTTTTTCAATAGGTTCAACAAGATTTTATGCATTTTAAAGGTTAACATCTTCTGGATAACTGTATGCCTAATGCTTTTATATATAATATGTTCAAATAGAACAAATATAAATAGTAGCCTAGGTTTGTGTATTCTAGGAATTTGTGTTCCGTCAAAAACTAATGTCATAAAACATCACTGTAAGTGTTGGAGTATTAATATTTTAAATTCAAGTATAAATGATCAATAAAACAAATCGTACACTGCTCTGAAGATCCTCAATAAAGGTGAAAGAACTTGTACACCTTTTTCCGTGTGTATGTCCAGCTATAGCACTGGTAAGTGTATCTTCCTTCTTATTCGTCTATTTGCTTATTTCTCTATGTAATGAAATGCTACAAACCCAAGATTACTTTTCACAAAAAAAGAAAAGAAAAAAAAAAAAAATATATATATATATATATATATATATATATATATATATATATATATATATATATATATATATAAATATATATATATATATATATATATATATATATATATATATATATATATATATATATATATATATATATATATATATATATATATATATATATATATATATATATATATATATATATATATATATATATATATATATATATATATATATATATATATATATATATATATATATATATATATATATATATATATATATATATATATATATATATTCTTGTCCGTGTGTTGTCATTGAACTCCACCTAAACGGCTGAACTGTTTTTTATAATGATTAAGTTGATTCGCGGATGGGTTTCAGCTTCACAATTTGATCCGATAGAAAATATTTTTTTAATTAATTTAAATATCTATAAATTAGGGTTGTGACCGGCGCATTCGCCATTTATTCTGGTATAGGTTAGCTCCCCAGTATATCTTCGGAATCCAAGGTGCAATTACACCCATTAACCCATAAAAAAAGAATTATTAAAATTGATTTATAAATGACGGACTTCTTAGGTAACAAACATACAAAACAAAAAAAAACATACAGTCGAATTGAGAACTTCCTCCTTTTTTGCAGTCGGTTGAAAAAAAATACCTCCATAGTCAGAACAGATCAATAGTATTTTTGAATAGTATTTACATAGTGGACACACATACATCTTCTAATAACTGCACTGATGATTTTATAAAATAATTATTTGCTAATATATCTAAAGAGCTAAAGGATCAGGATTAATTATTGTACATGCAGGAGGAGAAATGCGTTTTATACCTAATGGTCTCTTAATATTTGAATCACGTACAAATCTGGTAATTATCATTCGAAATAGATACGGCAAAAATAATTCCAAATCTACCGGGTAATTTCATTGTAATTTCAGTAGGAAAACAATCGTTTACTTTCAACTGCTCGCCACAGTATACATTATTTTTGACAGTCTCAATGGTATTTGTAATTTCTTGGTTATTTAGTAGCTCTTGTAGTTGTTTATATTCTATTTTCTTTTTTGATGGAAAATTAAGTATTTGAAGCTCTTCTTTATATAGTAATCTTGTTTGTAATTGAAGTCTATCTATTCAAAATGTCTTGTACACTAAAATTTATCATTGTGCAATTTGTGTTCCTCATTGATATGGTGGTCCAAAAAAAATGTTCTAATGTCTGACTAATAAATAATATTCGATAAAGATATTCAAGTATTACATTTCTTCTTAAAACGTCAATTATATTTAATAAATCGTATGCAAGTTCTGCACACAGATAGACATTACTTGTGATAAATGGTTCCATTCTACAGGACTATCTCTCTATATTCAAGATATCCACGCCCTAAAGAAAAAGAGAGTAGTCCATATTTTTTAAATCATTTCAAGAGGGCTTAAATCTTTCTTAGTATAGGCCAGGTCAGGATTTTGCACCATTTCTAGATAGATAATTCCACAAATGAATTTATCAATTGTAAGTATTCATTTGAATTCAATGCATTAAAAAAATGTGGCGTTCAAGCTACGGCATAAGCTTGAACGCTACATTTTTTTAATACATTGAATTCAAATGAATACTTACAATTCATAAATTCATTTGTGGAATTCACAATGGAATTAACAAATTTCAGGTGATACATTATACACCTGAAATCAAGAATGAATAACCCCTTGTCAGAACAAAAGTCCATTCGCCTTTACAAAATAAACTTGAGGTGCGACAATGGTTTTACTTGATAACATAATAAACATTATGAAACTGTAACAGCTCTTACGTAATTCCAAACCACAAGGGATATCAGCTAAATATTTAACTTCACGTTTCCGATTGTGCAATAAAAAAGTATGTCTTCACAGATGCAGTTTGCCTGAAACCTAAAATGCGCAGAAGCACAGGCTGTCGTACTCTCGAATCGACCCATTCCTGTCGCGCTGCACTGCAGTGAGCAGCCAGCCCTCAATACTCAATGAAATCTTCCCCATCCACCTTACTTCATTCATCACAACATTCTTCAGTCGGATATTTCCTGCATTACCTAATTACATCAAACACTAAAGGCATGTAACGAAAGCGTGATAATACGAGATTTTATTTAGTTTGTGATTTAAGTGACAATGGTTTCGAGGCTGTGTGAACATAATAAATAAATAACTAAATGCAGGAAAATTAGGTAATTATACATTTTTAATTCAGATAGAAAAACGAATAGTAATTTCGAACAGTGCAACAGTCTGAGATATGTTCCTAAAATAACTAGAGGGAAATGTTTTAATATATTGTTGACTGCATTGTGTGTTAAATTTTTAAAAATGGGATTTATATTACCAGAAATTTTTCATCGTGAAAACTTATCAATACCACTAATTTTGCACCCGTGGATCCTGCTGCCAGTACCCAGATATTATTTACATATTAAGTATATATACTTGTGTAGGTACCTAATATATTTTCCCACGGACATTATATTTAAATTTAAATATTCTCCTCTCCTACTATTGGACTGTTCTATTTTGATAGACATTTGAAGTTTGTATAAAAACACATTTCCTAATTTTCATAACAAACTGAATATTTTTTCAATAGACATTTCAAACCATAGTTCTAGTCATAATGTTATTTAGGTAAAATTATGACTATTATTATTAGTAAACAAATTTCAGATACCGTGTGTAAGTTTGCATGTAATTACTCTAATTAGGTACCTGGATTTAGATATTTTCTTTCAAAAGAAGTTTATTATATCGGCAATCAACTGAAAATCAAGTTGAAAATACATAAAATGAAGTAAGCAAAATTCATCTACAAATTATGGAATAAAATATGGCAATACAGATTTTTTCTTTTGATTTTAGAACATATAGCCAATACTCATGAATATGTATTTTTTTATCAGCGTAGATAAAACTGGCATTGAGCCAAGTTGGTTAGGGTTTGCGCACTATCAAGCGATGGTTTAAATACGTCGATAATAGCTATTTATGTAACCAGGAAAAGTACTATTTTGTGTAACGAGCAGTAGTGCACAGAGCATCCACGTACCAATGAGAGTTCAGGGTCACAGCTCTAGGTGCTGTAGGCGAGAGCTAAGCTATGATAGGCACATTGGCGTGGTGCAGGCCATGGCTAGGCATCGCCAAGTGCTCAATAGCCCACGGCCTGCTGTTTTGCGTATAACGTGGGTTCGCATAAACGCATGCATCTCTGATATTCCTAATTCGTCTTTTTTCTAAATAATTTTTTAAATCGTGCCTAAATTTCAAATTCTTAGAATACACAAACCTAGTCTACTATTTATATTTGTTCTATTTGAACATATTATATATAAAAGCATTTGGCATGCAGTTATCCAGAAGATGTTAACCTTTAAAATGCATAAAATCTTATTGAACCTATTGAAAAACAACTACTTCCACCAGCTATGTGCTAGAGAATATTGAATTACATATATAATAGAGTTCTGAAGCATTCAAAGAGGGAGCGATACAGAAATTGCTTGGTTAGTCAAAACTAAAATCATTTGTTGGTCTTATGTATTAATTGTTTTTATGAAAATTCGAATATATATATATATATATATATATATATATATATATATATATATATATATATATATATATATATATATATATATATATATATATATATATATATATATATATATATATATATATATATATATATATTTAATATATAAATAAGCACAAGTATCTCAAAATTAAGCTTTTATTTTAGAGCAGAAGCATTTTATGTTCAACGGCTGTTACTGAATAAACCTAAGTCCAACCGTTCATGGAGGTATAATAGTTCAGTCTAAAACAGAACTAGCCTATATCCGCCTCGAGTTAGGATAGTTCAGTATACAAATAGTACAATTTTTATATCACGTTTCGGAGATTTGTTGTGAGTTGAAAAATGAACAATTTGGATATTTTACTAATAAGTTTTGTACAGTACAATAAGTTTTGTTCTTGTTAAAAAGTACTGTTGATGTTTTGGACAAGTTCGGAAGGTTATCATTGTGTAGTTAGACGCGTTTATGTTAATTAGAACGGTGTATCCAAATATATCCAAGTATGAAAATTATGATCCTCGCAAAGCCGAAAGGAAACTGTGGTGATTCCGGTAAGGAATCGTATGATATTTTTTTTAATTAAGTAGGTGATGAATCTGCTTTTTCGGTTAAGAAATAGCTATTTATGTAACCAGTTGGGAAAAGTACTATTTTGTGTAACGAACAGATTTATGCTCGTTAAACGATCATTTCATAGTAGGTTATTTAGACCTGACAAGCTATGAAAGTGACAAGCCATCATATCGTTACAACCTCCTGGATTGTTTTTAAACGTACAAAATTCAGTTTTCTTCTCATAAAATATAAAATTGGTGAAAATTAGCAAAATCTTGTATTGAACACGTGGGGAAATACTATTTTGTATAACTCACATCTTTTTGCGGAACTCACTAGCCCTCGTCCGCAGAAATCTGCTCGGTACACAAAATAGTACTTTTACTTACCAACTGGTTACATAAATAGCTATTACAAAACTAGTTGCGTAAAATGTTACTTTTCGTAACTGGTTGTAAAAAGTAAGACGTTTCCTAACGTCAAAGGGGTTTGAAAAGTGTGAAACTTTAAATGTCAAAATTAGGAAAAATAATTTGTATCAAATTTATGCCGAACTTTAAGCCCTAACTGTCTTGTTCTTCACATAGAAATCCTAGTAACAAAATAGACGTTTGAAAAATAATGGAAGGCGGTCTGTACCCGTATCTGAAACCAATCCATATCCGACGGATGAAGACCCAGATTGTGAAGAACAACCTGAAGACGCATAGGGATAACAGTGAAGGAACACAAACAATTTAAAAAACTAAACAAAAGCGCAATTAACAAAATGTACAGAAAGAAAAAACAAGAAATAGAAAACGAAATATGACTGCATGGAGAAATTAAATAAAATCGGCAAGAAATTCTATAAATTGTATATTCAATTAAATAAATAAATCAGAAAGGAATAAATAAATAAAATTCGTGTAAAATTTGCAAAAACAAATGTGTAGTGAGAATCAGTCGCCATGAACGAGAAGAAATTTTTAAAGAATATTAGTGTTTAGACCGAGAGGTTTTATAGCACGATATGTTGAGGTGTTAAAGGAAGAACTATGTTATGAAAAGGATCTTGAAATTCAGCGATACGAATGAAACATCAATTGAAAAAAGAAGCAGACGCATTTTTACCATTTTCATTATTTAACTGCATGCAGAGAAGGAATCTCAGTTTGTCAGATTTTTTTCTAAACACGCTTTGTATAACTGCCCAAGTGGCTTAGATCGTTAAAAAATGGGATCTTCGGGTATTGACAGTGCCGAGAAAAGGGGAAAAGTTTGCCAAATATAAAAAAATGATAGGTAAACTACGTTAGTTCGAACGGCAAAGAAAAAAGATAAACCAACCATACAGAGTTGTAGAAATTTCCCAGGATGTCATATTCGTTTTAGAGCATTTGTAAGGATCGGCTACTATTAACGGGAACAAATATCAAACAAATGAAAATGTTAAAATAAATAAATTTCGAATTGTTGTTTCTAACTTTCAGTTTCCAAATACATTTTTATGCCATGATGCTATGATGAGTTTTGAATTGGAAGAAGCCAAAATCATTATCTTGATTCAGAAAGGCCTAAAAACAAAAGATATAGATCTAAAAAATAATCAATAAAAAAGTGTTTCAGTAGAGCAATTACAATAACTAAGTACGATCTTGGTGTGAGTATAACACCACGAGTACGATTAAAGTCCGGTAGAGGCGCTAGCATCAAGGTTAGGTATATATAGGCATTTATGTGCATTGTTTGATCGTGGCTGTTTTAAAATAAATAATCTAAAAATCACATTTTAGTTTAGCGATTTGGAGAGAAAAGGGGCTTAATAGAACCCTGTTTAACACAGAAATTGTTAACGTTGGAGAGTCCAATGAATTTCCCGAAAATGCGTGTTTTAAACCTCTCAACTTTTTTGAAAAACTAAAATTTATAGATTACGACTCCATTGAAAAATGGTTTCTTGCAAGAAAGGCAAAAAATAGAAAAAAAAACGGGCATAATATTAGCCCTTAAACTATTCATCAAGTGACAAAACACACAAGTGGCAAAAGATGGAAACATTTATTTTATTAAAGGAAAACGCTGTGCAGAGGAAACACAATAATTTGCTAATATCACACTTTGCTACTATCATACAGTAATTTGCTACTTCTAAGAGCACTTCCGCAGTAAATTGTATTCTTATAATTTTCAATCTGATTATTAGAATTATTAAAAACCAAATCAATGGTTTTGCTCATATTGGACAATTTCCTGATCATTTGATGATGTGCTTATTTTTTCGCCCAGTTTACTTTTTTCATATGCCTTTTCGATCGTTCAATATTCTTCACAGTAATGTCATATTTTCGCTTAGGTAAATATAACGTTGGAATCTCTGATTTGTTAAGAATTTTCCATTGTCCTAAAAACAAAATAAGTATGGAATAACTTAATAATAGGTATTACAATATCTACCCATGCTAGTAGCAGTATAGCAGCCATCAGTAAAATATTTTGAGCAGATCTTGGTATACTTGCTGGGTTCCTTGCCGGACCTTCTTGCTATTAACCATTTCTTACCTCATTAAAGCACAGTTGGGGAACTTATGGACCGTTGTGGTTCTTTGTTAGTCACAGATGAACATTGCATAAAGCACAACTACTTATAAAACTAACAAAACTGCACACAAAGACAAGACACTCACAAATAAAATCACCAATAAGTTCGAATGAGCAAAGAAAAACTATACACGCAGAAAAAACGCGAAAATTACCTGAGATATATTCAAACAATTTTTTAGGTTATGATTTAATACCTAACATTGAGCGCAGCGCCGTCTATATGTAAATGCTCTATTACATAAAAATTCCAATCCCAAAAAAAAATTACCATTTAAATGTTTTGTCAGAAGAAAGTGAAGTGAAAGTTTTTTGTGTGGTTGCTAGTTATAATGATTAGAAATAAATTAATTTAACTTTCTTTTGTCGTTTTTTTACCACACTATGTGTGTGTGAGGGATTTTGTTTTATAAAATACTCTGTTCTTGTTAACAGTTATGAAAATCAAATAGACGTGTTAATAAACATACTTTAGTTTTATTCTAGGAAAGCATAAATTGCTTAATGTTGTTTACTGCAGAACTATCTTATGTTCCTCATCCTATATCTATGCGTATTATATTTGACTGCAAAACTATCCCTATAAGTCACATATCGCATATGAGAAACTATGCGATGTCCAGTTTTTTCCAAAATTTGACAGAAAATGTAATTAGCTAGCTTTATTTTTCCTTTTTAGATAATAAGATAAAATGCAGAGAACCACCGAGAAGAATCAAGCGGCCTCTTCGAAGGAGGTACCTGAGAAATTAGATTGATATCATGAGACTGAGGAAACGGCGAAAGGCACAAGTCAGTGCATGGAGGGTAGTTAGAAGATGTGTCGTGTTTTTCACAGCTGTCTGCGTAGTTCCAGTGCTGCTAATATTGCTTGTTGCCACCGATCGTTTCATGAGGCCAGTACAACAATCAACATTCATGCACCAACAGGTTAATAAGATGTAAACTTTATAAATAAAGCTTAACGCGTCACTTAGCAGAGTTCTAAGGACAATGATCCTCGGTATAATTTAAAGAAAGTGCATTTTTGTCACTCTGAGAATAATATAATTCTATTTTCAATTAATGTTCTGAGAGGAAATTTAATGCCAGCGATAAAAGTTACACGTTTTACTAGGACACAATCAATAGTGCCGACTTATTTTGATACTCTATTAAATATACAGAATTATATGAATAAGAATATAGTAATTTTATTAGAAATTAAAACTGGAGGAAAATGCTAATCTAGACGCTATTTTCCTGTTCAAATCTATTTTCGTTTTGTTCTCGACCTACAGATACAAGTCTCGATTTATCAAGATAATGATAATGTCTCAAACAAATGACAAAATTGATGTGTCCAGTGCACGCAAGGGCACAATCTTGACAAAAATCAATTTAATTAAAGTTCCAAACCCCCAACTCGTTAAGTGAAGTATGTAAGGTTACGTATACCTAATTAATTAAAGCCGTTGTTACAATTGAATAGACACTGATGCATCAATCAAGTTATCTCGTTTTGTCACTGGTGGAGCTTCACACTTCCAGTGATCTGGTATTTATAATATGCAGGATGCATATTATAAATACCTACAGATGAATTCATGGTTGAAGTGACGGATGAATGATGAATGGCTTCACAAAGTTCGGTATGTCTATACTTGGATGGTTCGCTATTTCATTTCCTTCGATTCCCTGCTCCTTAAATTTTGGCTTATACGAGTGCTCTTGATGATGAAGAATCTCTGTAACTATTAATGTTGTGCTGTTCGGCCCAGACGTTATCTGCAATTGACCGCATTAGTGTGACGTCAGAATGTCACATAGTACGTAGTACTCTCGTGACACGCCGGTTGCCTATGCAAGACACTGGAACTTGCCCCTTAATGCATATGTTTATAAAGGCTACATTTTTAAGGCTTAAATAAATGGTAGAATTTTATTTAACAGCACAACATTAATGGATACAGAGATTCTTCATAATCAAGAGCACTCGTATAAGCCAACATTTAACGTCGTAACTAACGTAGTTCCTGTCCCTCCCAATCGAGTATATTTCTTGTGTTCAAACAGTCTGATTTCCAAGGGTTTCTCTGTCTCTCCAATACAATATCATGCTCCACACTGACATGACACAAGATTTAAGGAGTTCTTTCTAGCAATTATATTGTATGCTTTTAGGACTTTGTTTCTGTTGTTGCGCCTTTGGTGTATATTAGTGTTTTTCGAGATGAGAGCTTTTATAAGTCACACGTCAAACTAAGAAAGCGAAATCGATCATAAATTGTTAGAGAAGTATACAAAGCTAGTTCGCATTCATTTCGATATATTCATACATCTATACGATATATACATCTTACTCCCTGTAATTTAATTTTTTATGAAATAAATATATTATTATTATTATTATTATTATATTAACGATATTGCAGTATCCACCCTCATAGCTACGAAATACGTCAGAAGCTGTGGGTTAATTAATCTATAACTTACGTATTTTAGTTAGTTTTAGAACAGTGGAATAAAAACGGATGTATTTTGTCTAATATTTACTTAAACGGTTAAAATTTCCGTGAGTCGGCTTGATTCATAAAATTATAAACGCATGAAGTGGTGCTTACTTACATTGCTAATTGGCACCCGTTGCAACAATTTTTTTTAACAAAATTCTAAGATGTAATTTGTACAAAATGACCCCAAAACAGTGACAAGAATTTTTAAATAAATAGTTACCTACAGTTTACAGTAAAAAGTTACATACCTATATATAATAGAGACACAGACAAAGCTGCAATTCGGTACAATTTATTTGCAGCCATAATGTATAATTATTAAATTATTGATACAGTTATTATTGCCTATATAGTTCATAGATAAATGTAAACGTAATTTTCTGTTATATAGATAAATCAAAGAGAAAAAATAGTGGTAGAGCCCAGTCTTAACCAAAACATGACGCTCATAGCGAACCGACTTGAAATGAGAAGGAAACATATGAAAAAGATGTGCAAACTGTTAGGATTAGATCGTCCTGGAAACGATACCCTGCATAGGCCTAATCCTTGGGAATTCTTGGTTGATAATAAGCATCATTTGGTTTGGTGCAACGTATTTAAGGCCGCTAGTACGTCATGGATGTATAATTTTAACGTATTAGCTGGGTAAGAAATATTTATGTATTTGTTTTTAGTAGTCCAATTGGTACCTAATTTATAATTGGCCAAACATTAACTAATAAAAATAATAAAATTAAAAGTACAATATCATAAATAATAAAAATCTTATCTGGCTACAACGGACGAAAAAAAATACGATTTGTTTATAATAATAATACCATTAATTGTATTAAGAGATGAAACCTGTTAACTTATTTCATGATTTTTATTTTCAGTTATAGTACAAAGTTTCTGAAGAAGAGTAAGTTAGTACCGATGACATTGGCAAGACAAAAGTATCCACGACCTTCTCTACAAGCTTTGAAAAGAGCCTTCAACACCTCCACGTCCTTTTTAATCGCTCGACATCCACTAGAAAGGCTTTTATCTGCATATAGAGACAAACTGCAATACGCACTGCCTCATACACACCATCGCAGGCTCGGAAATGAGATCATCGTCAAATACAGATACAAGAAGGTATAGGTAGTATGACTAGCAACATTTGTTTTATAATTTAGGTACAGGTGCGGGTAATATCAAAAGATTATACTATTGTCAAGGTTCTAGAAACTTCTAGAAGCTTCTCGATTATTCCATCTCATAGATTATATACAGGGTATCTCGCAGAGTTCTACAGGAAGTAGTCCACATGTTCTTACGCAGCAACTATTCTAAATGTGGACGAGAGCATCTCGTCTATTTGCAGTCCTAGAGGGTTGAAACTTCGCCCCTGGATATTGTATATGGCACCCCCAGATACGAGGTTGCCACATCGTCTGGTGTAGTGTTGTCAGATTGTGCGGATTTTCCCTACATTGCGGAATTTCCAGATGAAATTCTAATGGAAAATAAAGTAGAGATAGGGCCCATTCAAGATGAGACTGAAAAGGATTTTTTCATTTTAAAGAATTCGATTTATATTCCCAAAGTGATCATGATCCCGTTATCATCAACGCAGAGCATAGACAAATAAATTGAACTTTTAAAGTATCTATAGTTGATAGTTTGAACTTTGAACATGCTACATGACTACAAAATTATTTAAAAAATTTGCATATCTTGTATCTTTCGCAAGTATCTTAAGTGTATTGAAAATACCAGATGCAACTATAGTGCTCTTGAAGGCCAATTTTAATTACTTGTGGCTAGGATGATAGGTATCTGTAACCGACTTCAAAAAAAAGAGGAGGTTCACCTCGGTTCTGTTTATTTTTTGTGCGTTACTGCAGAATATTAAGGGAATATATTCAAGTGGGTCCCATTTCAGTTTTATTGGAATTGGACCTTGGACTCCGAAGATATATCGGGGAACTCGGGGATAACCAGAGAAAATGGCGAGTGCGCCCGTCACAACCCTAATTTATAGATATTTAAATTAATTAAACAAATATGATAGGCACATTGGCGTGGTGCAGGACACGGCTAGGTATCGCCAAGTGTGCTCAATAGCCCACGAACTGCTGCCTCGCGTACAACGCGGGTTTTCATTCACGTGTGCATCGCCTGGGCACCATTTGACCGATCTGCAGGATGTTAATTGCAGTAAAGCTCAGGCCGTTTACTCTTGTACGTCTTGTAGGAGGCCTCCACGTACCAAGGAG
>CAXKVY010004505.1:0-23207 GCA_964058915.1 Tetropium fuscum | reverse complement strand
AACCACTAAAAAACTCAACACTTCTCACAAATAACTACAGTTTCACGCCACACAAATATAACGACAGAGCTACTTCAAAACATACGTAACGTTGCCAGGTCTCAAATTAAATACAAGTAACAAAACAACTATTTGTAAAAGGTTATGAAAACAAGAATTAAAGAATTAATGTGGATAGCATAAAATCACGTTCATTTCTTACAGTAAATCTATGTACCTTGTTAAAATTTTCTAAAGTGGCAACATGGCAGAAGGTTAAATTGACTGACCAATAACATTGAAGTTACGCTGTCACATGATGTAAATAAACATTCCAGTATATGTTTGTGACAAAATTTCAACATTACTTAGTCTCTTCTATTTGTTGGTCGAAATTTTAAACCGTGGTGTCATTTATACCTAAATTAATTCTATCTAAAGCTTATCCAATATGTATGTGTAGTTAACTGACCGCATATAAGATACCGCGCAGTTGCCACATGTAATTCTCAAATTTCTCAATATTCAATTAAACTATCATATTCCACAATACTATATAAAAATATATATATATATATATATATATATATATATATATATATATATATATATATATATATATATATATATATATATATATATATATATATATATATATATATATATATATATATATATATATATATATATATATATATATATATATATATATATATATATATATATATATATATATATATATATTATTTATGAATGTCGTAAAAGAATTATTGTGCATACAATAATATATTATAGCCCAAGATGTTAGCCATTTTTACATTTATTTTCGTCTCCTTTAAATTATGGAAATTCCCTAAACATTTATTTTTATAGTTAAAAGCGGCAACGCCGCTCTACCGTAGACGGAATACTGGATGATCGAGCAGTGTATCTCTTTTAACTTATTGGAATAACGCGCCGTCTGTGTTTAGTTTGACAGTCCCTAAGGACTCTCAAACGTTCGGATCTCCTACAGTGGCGGGTTTGCGGGTATTGCGCTCATTTCTATAATCTGCAACGGTCATTCGCATTGGTTGAGATATTCGCGTATATATATATATATATATATATATATATATATATATATATATATATATATATATATATATATATATATATATATATATATATATATATATATATATATATATATATATATATATTTTTTTTTTTTTTTATAATATATATATATATATATATATATATATATTTATAATATATAATATATATATATATATATATATATATATATATATATATATATATATATATATATATATATATATATATATATATATATATATATATATATATATATATATATATATATATATATATAGATTTTCATAAATTTTTTACCAGTCTGTAGATCAGTTCATTGTGTGTCTTTTTAATTATTGTAATAAGTCATATTTTTCGTCCAGGCAATATTATGCAGGGGTAAATCAAAGTGTTGTTTTTTGTCGTAAACTCAAAACACCCTGTGGAAAAATTGAGGCGAATAATTTTGTTTACAAACTGTTTGCTGCCATCTTAGACGTATTGTAAACATTTTGTTTTTTGATTCATCCCATTATCTCATTTCTTCTGCGAGCAGCAAAATTTTAAATGAAACGCTGATTTCAAGCTTATTTTTATTAACAAAAACATCCACTAGGTATATCACAAAATTAATTAACAAAGACAAATTTTAATAACGTGTATGTCCTCCTCTCGCAGCAATGACAGCTTGCATTCTTCGTGGCATCGAATTAATAAGATTACTTATTCTGTCTTGAGGAATAGCCTGATATTCTTCTGTCAGCGCCAGCCGTAAGTCTTGCAAGGTTAGTGGTTGCACAGGACGGCGACGGAGTGCTCTTTTAAGAACATCCCAAAGATGTTCGATTGGGTTGAGATCCGGGCTACATGCGGGCCAGTCCAATCTTGGAAGTCCAACCTCATCCAGATATTCGCTCACTACCCGTGCAACGTGAGGTCTAGCATTATCATGCATTAATGTAAATTGGTTCCCAATGAAAGGAGCAAATGGAACAACAATTTCTTGGAGGATTTCCTCAATGTAACGGTGGGCGGTTAGTGCTCCATTTTCAACAAATACAAGGTCAGTACGTGCATCGGTAGAAATACCCGCCCAAACCATGACTGAACCACCGTAATATTGCAGTCGCTCAGATATCATTTCTACGTCTGTATACCCGTTCACGACCATCCGGCGACCTTAAAGAAACCCTGGATTCATCTGTGAATAGTACGTTTCCCCACTGTTCTACAGTCCAGTCAGCATGCGCTCTTGCAAATCTCAGTCGGTGTTGTCGATGCCGAGGAAGCAATTTTGGACATACTGCTGGCCTTCGTGAATGCAATCCTGCTTCTAACAATCTTCTACGTATCGTTCTTTCACTTACACTTACTCGACGTACCATTTGCAAGTCATTTTTTAGATACACAGCAGTAGCTCTTCGATCTCTTAAAGAACTCATAATGACACAGTGATCATCAGCTTGAGTGGTCATTCTCCTTCTGCCAGAGCCTTGCCGCCTAATAAAGTTTCCCGTCTGTAGATACCTATTCCAAACATCACAAACTGTAGACCGCGCAATTCCCAGAGTACGGGAGACATAACTCTTATTGCGGCCATCCTCTATTAAGGCAACAATTCTACCTACGTCTGCTGTAGTTACCATGATGACAACACACTAAATTAACTGTACTGTCAAATATTCTGTCACAATAACCGCGTATTTAGCCAACGTCGATGTTTTTTAATTAAAAATGATAAAATTAACAGCGTTTCATTTAAAATTTTGCTGCTCGCAGAAGAAATGAGATAATGGGATGAATCAAAAAACAAAATGTTTACAATACGTCTAAGATGGCAGCAAACAGTTTGTAAACAAAATTATTCGCCTCAATTTTTCCACAGGGTGTTTTGAGTTTACGACAAAAAACAAAACTTTGATTTACCCCTGTATAATATTGCCTGGACGAAAAATATGACTTATTACAATAATTAAAAAGACACACAATGAACTGATCTACAGACTGGTAAAAAATTTATGAAAATCAGATGAAAAATAAAAAAGTTATAAAACATCAAAATTGGGCAAAATTTTAGGGTGACGGAATTTTGTGCCGGGGAGTGTATATATATATAGTGTTTAATTGTTATTGTGATACAATATAATACGGTTATTTTTATTATCTGAGCGGTGTAACTAAAAATAAACTAATTATTTATTTTCAGTACAGATACTTAGGTATTTATGTATTTTCAGAGGTACCTAAGTACCTCCTAGTAGGGCTGTCAATATGGTCCGGTTAACCGACCAACCGAACGGGTTCAGACCGCGGTTTAAATAATCGGGTAACCGGTTAACCGATCGGCAACCAGTTAACCAGTACCCGGTTTGGGTAAGTCGAATCCGGCGAGTTGGTCACACCGGTCATGACCGGACCGGTTATGGACCGGCCTAAACCAAACAAGTCATGACCGAACCGGTCCATAACTGCACAGTTCAAACCGGTCAGGTCTCGGCGGATTTTAACGTATACGGTATTTAATTGGGCAAGCGCTATTAGCTATTATTGTAGTTCGTAATAGTTCGTATTATATGTTCGTAAACAACGTAGTGACAAGTCAGTTTGCTTTGCGCAAGCGTTGTATTCTATTAGTAATAGAAGTGAAGTTCGTAAACGATAAACACTATAAACATAAACATTATAAACACATAGACATTATACAAATAAATACACTCTTCACATAGGATGCGCTGTAAAAAATAGGCTTAGGCTGGTCGAATTTTTTAGGATTTGCACATGGATCTTGACACCCCCAGGAGCATACGTAGAAGATTTGATTATCAAAAACAAAGGTTTGCAGACATCTTTGTTTACGTTCATTTGTTTTTGTTCATGGTATTTTTATGGTTTGTGGCGATTGTATAACAACGGATCTCTAACATTTCAAACCGGTCAATATTATTAACCATTTTAGACCAGTAAAACCGGCCTAAAGCGATATTGATCAAACCGGTCTTGATCTATCCTTTCAGTAAACCGGTCAGTAAACCGGTCTTGATCGAACCGGCCAGTAAACCGGTTTGGTTGAAACCGATTAAAAATATAATTGAAAACCGGATAACCGGTCCCCGGTTAAAAAATTTATGGTTCGAAACAGACCGACTTAGTCAGATGTTGACAGCCCTACCTCCTAGTGTTGGTAGGTAAATTTTATGTCCCGATTTTTAAATTGTTTTTATCCTGGAGCTTATACAAAAAGTCAAAACGGCAACGCAAGACGTTTACCTACCTATATATTATTTATATACCTACCTATGTAGGTATACACCGCTTCGAGAGTCGAAGTTTTAAAAATGTGTTGTATTTAGTCTCGGTTTAATTATGTAGGTACCTATAAACAAACAAGCTCTGATCTTTGTCAAAGCATTGAGTCACAGTAAATCGGCATTGAGTGTTTTAGTAGGTTAGGTAGTTACCTACTTACACAATAAATATGACTGTATTTCAATTGCAAGTATATTTATTTTATTTTTCCGTTTTAAAGTTTATTTTTCACGGCTACTTAGCTGTTCTGTACATATTATTTTTGTTTCTTGTCGGAAATATGGCTACTAGCGAGCCACCCACTAAAAAATGGTAACGCGCTGAAAGCAATACTTCATGAGTGGTGTGGAAACTTGCATTCAATATCAGCTGTGGTGTTGAAAATATGCATATAAAAACATTCTACTTTCACCCCCCTAAGAAAAAAAAAATGCCAATGAAAAACATTGTGTAGATCAGGGTTGCTAGTCGTTGAACTACATATATATATATATATATATATATATATATATATATATATATATATATATATATATATATATATATATATATATATATATATATATATATATAAATATATATATATATATATATATATATATATATATATATATATATATATATATATATATATATATATATATATATATATATATATATATATATATATATATATATATATATATATATATATATATATATATATATATATATATATATATATATATATATATATATATATATATATATATATATATATATATATATATATATATATATATATATATATATATATATATATATATATATATATATAAATATATATATATATATATATATATATATATATATATATATATATATATATATATATATATATATATATATATATATATATATATATATATATATATATATATATATATATATATATATTAGCTTTGAAATTCTTTGCTATTCATATTTATTTTGTGAAAAGTAATCTTGGGTTTGTAGCATTTCATTACATAGAAATAAGCAACTAGACGAATAAGAAAGAATATATATATATATATATATATATATATATATATATATATATATATATATATATATATATATATATATATATATATATATATATATATATATATATATATATATATATATATATATATATATATATATATATATATATATATAAATATATATATATATATATATATATATATATATAAATATATATATATTTATATATATATTATATATTCATATTTATTTTGTGAAAAGTAATCTTGGGTTTGTAGCATTTCATTACATAGAAATAAGCAACTAGACGAATAAGAAAGAATATATATATATATATATATATATATATATATATATATATATATATATATATATATATATATATATATATATATATATATATATATATATATATATATATATATATATATATATATATATATATATATATATATATATATACATATACATATACATATACATATACATATACATATACATATACATATACATATACATATACATATACATATACATATACATATACATATACATATACATATACATATACATATACATATACATATACATATACATATACATATACATATACATATACATATACATATACATATACATATACATATACATATACATATACATATACATATACATATACATATACATATATATATATATATATATATATATATATATATATATATATATATATATATATATATATATATATATATACATACAACCAACAAATGATTTTAGTTTTGACTAAGCAAGCAATTTCTGTATCACTCCCTCTTTGAATGCTTCAGAACTCTATTGTATATATAATTCAATATTTTCCCGCATATAGTTGGAAAAAGTAGTTGTTTTTCAATAGGTTCAACAAGATTTTATGCATTTTAAAGTTTAACATCTTCTGGATAACTGTATGCCTAATGCTTTTATATATAATATGTTCAAATAGAACAAATATAAATAGTAGACTAGGTTTGTGTATTCTAAGAATGAGTTCCGTCAAAAACTAATGTCATAAAATGTCACTGCAAGTGTTGGTGTATTGGTAATTTAAATTCAAGTATGAATGATCAATGAAATAAATCGTATACTGCTCTGAAGATCCTCAAGAAAGGTGAAAGAACTGTACAACTTCTAAGTGGTTCGTTTTCATATGCATAGTGATTCATTTCCGTATGTGTGTCCAGATATAGTACTGGTAAGTGTGTTTTCTTTCTTATTCGTCTAGTTGCTTATTTCTATGTAATGAAATGCTACAAACCCAAGATTACTTTTCACAAAATAAATATGAATAGCAAATAATTTCAAAGCTAATATATATATATATATATATATATATATATATATATATATATATATATATATATATATATATATATATATATATATATATATATATATATATATATATATATATATATTAGAAGCCGTGTAGTGTTATCAGTTACAAAAAATTACAGCCTACATATATTGATTGCGAGCTAGACAACACACTAGTTTGACGTTTAGTGTGGTGCTGTGCAAAGAAGTGAAAGTGAAAGTGTTGTGTATGAAAACAAATATTTACAACAATTATTAGTGGAAATGGAAAGAAAAATAATATATTTGGGTTTCAAGCAAATTAGTTACTCACATTTTCCGCTGGGAACATAGAAAAGGGGAAAAATTGGTTGGTTCCCACTTTTGTTTAGCAACACTATAAAAATGTGAGTAATAAAATGCATGTACATGAAATGATATTACCAGTTTCTCTTCACTTCACTTAACCAAATATCTCCTCCTGTCCTTTCATGGGGTCTGCTAGGAAAAGTGTAAAATTTCACAGTGCCGTCAGTATTTCCGTAATTATTTTTACAGACCGCTACACAACAATTGTTTCCAGAGTATGATGGACATTTATCCATACCGCAGCGGGGACAATTTAATGATTTAAGAGTACAAAATAATTATAATCTACAAAACGTCTATTCCGTCAAATTGCAAATTGACTAGCAAGAACTTACCAGAAACGCCGTTGGGGGCGCTGGAGTAAAATTCGCAGGTCGAATATACGGTTGCACAAAAATTAGCGTGTACACCAGGCCGCGAATTTTTTTTAGCGACCACCATACTATTTCGCCTCGGCCGCAGGGGCGGCCCCGGCAATACTTTTTCTCTCTGTACGCGAAAAGGGATTTCGCAGCCGAGGTATACAAATAACTATTTTATAGTTAAGATGATAACTATATTATTCTAGTTTATGTTGTAACTCACTGAAAATAAAGACTATTTTTTTTATTGTTTTGTTACTTGCTTGTAACAATGCACCATTTTTCCTCTCTAGTAATTATTACAAATACATAAAAGCCAGATAAAAATGAATGTTATTCATCAACGTTATCGAGAGTTATTGAAAATATAGGAAATTGTTCCGTTTTACCACTAATAGTTGAATTTTTTATAAAATTCCAAACGTACATAATAAAATGTACTCTCTCTCAAAGGCTTGATTAAGTGTCAGCTTTCATGTTTTAATGAAATCACTGCGTACGTAAAGTCCCCAATGTAACTAATCCAATTACATACAGGTTAGAAACAGTGGAACTTCTTGTAAGGACCGACCCCACTCTCATTCAATGTTTGAAGAGGACCACACCTGATATCATTTTTCCCCATACACCCCTGCATCTAGCAAGCCGCAATGGTCATAAGTAAGTACATTTTTAATGTTTTTGGTATGTAGGATCGTCAATGCCGTCATCAACGGTAATAAAAATGCTTTCAATTACCTAATTTTCGCGGGCACTTTTGCTAACCACACGCGACGTGGGACGCCTGTGAGTTATGAATATTGAACATAATAATTATGTGCGATGGCATGCATCTATCTGTATGCAATCTGCTTCGTTCCACATGAAGGGCACGCATATTGTACATAGAGCAGTGGCGTGCGGTGAAATTTCAAATAAGAGAAGTACCTATTAGTAGTCCTATTTGGCGTAGCACTACAGACAATTGACTTACATTAGTCACGTCGCGTCGGTTGTTTCAACTAGAAAAAGAACAATTAAACGAGTCTATTTAATTTCATATTAAATTGCTCATGTTCGTTTGTGGTCGCGTTTGCTCGGACATGTCGTCCTTGTCAAACGTTGACGGGACATACACGGCTCATAACAAATTACGTGAGATTGCTATTTAAAAATTATAATAATTAAATTAGTTTTAGTTTTTGTCTAGTGACAAAACCGGGTCTTAAATAATGCAGTTTAATATACAATCATTTTAAGTATGTACAGGGTAAGTCTCTTAAGATTGACACCCCCCTTATCTCACTTATCCTTTGCCGATTTAACTCATTCAAAAAAGGACTGGACGCGGTTTTTGATGAATTTTTATAATCTGAGCACGGATATTAAAAATCTCGTAAGATATACAGGGTGAAAATAAAACATGATTTTTTTAAATGGAACACCCCGTATATTTTTATAACAAAATAATGTCCTTAATTTTCTGAATAAAAAAATATCTAATTGTTATATAATCACTCCACCTGTTCGTGAGATATTACTAAAAACTTATCACATTACGGGTAACACTCGGAGTAGTTTCCACAAACACCAAAACACTTTCACTTCGCTCGACGCGCGTTTCGCCAACCAAGTTGGCATCATCCGGAGACGATTAAAAACTGACAGTTTTTAATAGTCTCCGGATGATGCCAACTTGGTTGGCGAAACGCGCGTCGAGCGAAGTGAAAGTGTTTTGGTGTTTGTGGAAACTACTCCGAGTGTTACAGTTACATCAAAGGTTCCACCCCTATCCAGTAGCACATTACGGGTGTCAATTATAAAACAAAAAACATATCAAGATACCTCTGGAAACAATGCCATTTATTGAGATAATAAAAAAATAATATATAGGTGACAATAACAGTAACGAGTAATAACAATAAACAACATAAGCCTAATAAAAACAAATAAAAATCAATATTAATACAGTAAGTAACAAGAGTAACACAATTTTATTTATTTACACGTAACGTAATTAAATATTTTCCACGTAACCACCACCATTCTGAATACACATTTGGCATCGCTTTATAAAATTGCTTCTCACCCTTTGAAATATATCACCATTTTGGTTTAATTCCTCAATTTTTACACGTATGCATTCTTTTAACTCATTCATATTGACGTTAAAAAATTCATATTAAAAAAATCCATAGGTGTTAAGTCCGGACTTTTAGCGGGCCAATGTATAACATCGTGCCTTCCTATCCAAATAGGATATTTTCTGTTTAGGTATTCGGTGACGTTCCTTGCAGAGTGTGGTGGTGCTCCATCCTGCTGCCAAATAACAGATCTGTTGTCCACTAAATTAATATTATCTAAATAATTTTCAACTGGATGTTGAAGAATATCCACATAACGTTGTGCATTTAAGGGCCCATTTATGAATACAGGACCTACAATAGCATACTTGTGGATGCCACACCACACGTTTACAGTTTGGTATCCTTGTTTTTTTATTTTTTTGCAATATGTGGATTTTCCGCTGCCCAGTAATGTGCATTTTTTCTGTTAAAAATTCCCGCAGTAGAAAAACTGCTTTCGTCAGTTCAAAAGACATGACTTAGAAACTCATCATCTTCCTCTATTCTATCAAGTATGTCTCTGCAGAAGGTTAACCTGTCTTGAAGGTTGTTGTCTAAATATTGAACGGGCAAAATACTATATGGTTTAAAATTATGGCGATGTAATATTTTTATCACACTTCTTTGTGATATATCTAATTCTATTGCTGCGGCATAGGATGATTTGGATGGATTTTCAGCAAAATATAATAACGCGTTGAGTTCTGTGTCTTCTCCTGTTTTTGTTCTTCACCTTTCCCTTTTCTTGTCTCTCAGGGATTCGGTATTCCTAAACTTTGCATAAATGTTTTTAAAACTATTTTTGGAAGGAGGTAGCCTTTCTCGAAATAACCTAACATACTCCCTCCGAGCAAGAGACTTATTCTTGTTGCACTGAATATAAATTTCAAGTAACTCTTTTCGCTCTTCCAATGAATATACCATTTTCAAAATAACTTGCTTCTTTACCAACACTACGTATTTTTTACGCTATTACGCTAATATCTAAGAGAGTGAACTACTATCTCACAAAAAACTGGATGACATCTGTCAACAAATAAACAATGCAAATATGCATTGTTTCCAGAGGTATCTTGATGTTCTTATTTTATAATTGACACCCGCAATGTGATAAGTTTTTAGTAATATCTCACGAACAGGTGGAGTGATTATATAACAATTACACATTTTTGGATTCAGAAAATTAAGGACATTATTTTGGTCTAAAAATATACGGGGTGTTCCATTTAAAAAAATCATGTTTTATTTTCCACCCTGTATATTTTACGAGATTTTTAATATCTGTTCTCAGATTATAAAAAATCATCAAAAACCGTGTCTACTATTTTTTGAATGAGTTTAATCGGCAAAGGATAAGTGAGATAAGGGGGGTGTCAATCTTAAGAGACACCCGGTACTTTGGGAAGCTTCCCTTGCTTCTTTAGACCGCACGCCCCTGACATAGAGGGTGAATTTGATTCACATTTCGATTTTCGCGCTACACTGAACTGAACTTATCGGTTATGAAAAAAGTTATAATTTTGCGTTTGTAAACAACGGATTATGTCTGATGTAGACGTTTGTACGCCTGCATTTGTTGATAATCTGTTGCGATTTTGTTTACCTACCGCTTTACGGAAGCATCGTAGGTGCATTTCATTTATCCTCCCATGCAAGTGAACGTAGTAGGGTGTGTGTACACAGTTAATGGTCACTTGGCTTCTGTCTGCATTGCAAGCGTCGCGTCCGTCGGTTCGTTGATGCTTTTTTCAACACCCTACGGCGCGGCGTTGACAACCCATCCATAAAGTTTTATCGCATTGTTTTGAAGCATACTTTCGTCTATTCGGAATATAATAGATGCTACGCACCTAGCACGTAGCGGAGGAATTAGAACTAATCTAATAGGCCTGTCAGTTTGGCTTCCTATGTGTTTATATAGACACGTCAATTTATACATCCGACATAGCAAATGGTCATTTAGTCCAAAATTTGTATTATGTTGTTAGGACACATGCCAATAGTAAGAAACCAAGTTTGCAGGTTTGAAAGATCTGTGCGAGTTGCGGATGCCCAAAAAACAACTAAATTGTGCACTTGTTTCAGTGTTTTTCCTTCAGAAGAAGTTGTTCTATCCCTTTTTAAAGTAGTTTCAATTAGCCACCATTTAAGGCAAAACTTAGCTCCGGACGTTCAGAACTTTCCGAGATACAGCTCTTCAAAAATTGTCAATTTTTCCCGATATTTTTTTCAAATAATAATTTCACCAAATATCGGGAAAAGTGTTCATCGCACGAGGAAAGTCATATAGTGAATTCGTAGTAAATTTATTTAGCTTTAATTTGACGTCACAGGGATGCTCGTAGCTAATTGTTCCCTCAAAAATGGTTCCCTCAAACCAAAATTTCAAAAAAAATATTTTGGAAAAAATCAATCAAACAGTTCACAAGTAACGTTTTTTATTTTTCTTTATAAACTTAGTCCGTTTTCTCTTGTACGTCTTTTTTATCGTGTAGGAGATATCTACGTAAGAAGGAGCGTTCAAGGTCACAATTCTAGGTGCTTTATGCGAACGCTAAGATATGATAGTTACATTGGCATGGTATAGGACATGGCGACACACACAGACATCGCGAAGTGTCCTATATAGCCCACGGATTGCTGCTTTGCGTACAAAACGCGTTCGAATTAACGTGTATATCATATGGGCACTATTTGGCAGCTCTGCTGCATGCTAATTGCAGTAAAACTTACTCCGTTTTCTCTTGTACGTCTTTTCTATAGTGTAGGAGATATCTACGTAAGAAGGAACGTTCAAGGTCACAGCTGTAGGTGCTATATGCGAACGCTAAGATATGATAAGATACCCCACTACATCCTTTTCTGCATTTACAAGACACTAAGCGCAGTAGATTCAGAGGACCGGGATCCATGGTGGTAGTGACTGGGATGAGACCCTGATCGTCGATCTTCCACCCCTAATCTGTAGGGGTTTTATTCGCCCTCACCACTTCTGAACTTGGTGATAAGTTCTATAAGAATTGTCGTTTGTTGCATTTTCTGTTGGGGGGCAAACGAACAAGGTTTACTTTTGTGTTGGTTGCCGACTTTATGAAAAGCGGTTAGCGGAGGCTATTCAAACTATCCTACTTTATATCACCCCCGTAAAGTGCCACGAGGCATTTCTCTCCAGCTTTGACTATGGCCTCATGACTGGAATCTGACTGCAGGAAAATTGCAGCCGGTACGATTAAGTAGGGATTTTTCTGGAAGACGCTAGCGAACTTTGTTTTTCCTGCCAGGAAGGATAGAGGTGGTGTAGCACCCACTGAAAGCATATGGAAAAAGAACAGTCCCTTGCAGGTATTGTGTGGCTCTGTGGATGATCTTGAGAAATGGACACATCCAGCTTCACGTCTCCCATTTTTCTGGGAGACCTACCTCGTTCGTTGCGTCTGAGCTCAAACTATTGAGGAGTATCTGGAGGTCCACGTCTTCTCCAATAACAATAATACGGTCAAATAATGGACTTTTGGTTAGTGCTGGGATGTCCCGATCAGCATCTTCTTCGGCTACTTTCACTGGAACGCCCTGCTGCTGAAATGCATCGCGAAGCAATGCAATGAGGCGCCTTTTGTTATTATAATTGGCCAACACTTTGGTTTCTTCAACTACTACTGATATAAAAGGCAGTGGGTAAAGGTTGGACAGATGGTGCGCAAAAACGCGTGAATTCGGTTGTTTGGAGGGGAAATGGTATGGCACTACGATTACTACGAACGACAGCAGAACTCAACTAGCACCTATTGCGTGTTGACGATTGTTTTTGGTTCATTGAAGAAATTGTAGTGACATACTTGTATGTATGTATATGGGTCGGAGTGTAGTGGAAGGTAGTGTTATACTCCCATTCCACCACAGCACTTAGGCCTCATTAGGCCCTTTGTGCATTCCTCCTTTTTACTTGAGTACTTTTCTTCAAACCATCCTATTTATTACGGGGGGCCTGGTGTCTCTACAATTTGTATGTATGATAGTATGGTTCTGAGTTACCGATATTAATTACTCTGGTCCTCATTACCATTTATCTGGGACCACGCGTCCGCGGCAGATGTGTTGAGTGTTCCCAGGTCTCGGGCAGACGCCACAGTCCGGGCCCAAGCCTGCCTAGGTCACCCATCCAAGTGCCACCAACGCCCGCCCAGCATAACTTTGAAGATCTTACCGGTCAAGTCTAAGTGGCTAGGCGGTCCCATTCAGTCACCTTAGTCGCCTGTTACGACAGGTAGGAGGTACCCTGGGTCTATTCTACAATTGTGGCCCCGACCCCAGAGGGGGACATACTTATAATAATACAAGATACAAGTTATTGGTATTTTAGACGTTCCTCGTGGAATGAAAACGTTTCTCAATATCTGGCAAGATACATGGCCAAAACGAAAAATTTGAGGGGCTGTATCTCGGAATGTTCTGGACATACGGAGCTCGCTTTGAGCTTAAATTGTTGTAAATTTACTTTAAAAAAGGATAGAGGAACTTTTTCCGTAGGACACATACTTTAGGAGATATTGAGCAAGATCCGAAAAAAATGAAAAAATTTCGCTGTTTTTTGGGTTAACAATGCTAACAACATATTAATAACTTAAAATTACATGATCTTTTGCAAGGTCGGTTTTTTATGTATAAATTTACTAGCCTAGTATTGAATTTTCGTATTTTTGAGTAAACATTATTTGGTCATTCTGAATAGCAATAACTTTTTTTGAATGATATTTACAAGCTTTTTCTATATATTTCTGAGATTGCAAGTGAATAGATATCATTGGGAACATTATAAAACGCGTTATAAAGGATTATATGTTTTAAAGGTTATCTAACCTAACTTTCAGTGACATGTAAATATGTATCTTGGTATTTATAATATATTTAATAACTAAATAATAATAAAAGAATATGTATATTCTTAATAAAACTTGCTATTAACTTAAATAAGTAAAATACTAACCAACAACGAATGACGAAAGAGAATATAACCTAAAAACGCCGACTATTTTATAACGCATTTTTACAATATATGATGATATATTGACCCACAACTGCAGAAACGTGTCGAAAACTGTATGTGAATAATGTCACCACTCTTGAAAATTTTATATTATTTACAATGGCCAAACGGTCAAAAACAATAGAAATCACATATAAATACATAGGACATCAAAGAGGCTTATTAGATTATTTTGATAATTCACCGCACTGGCGCTGGTATCCTATTTTCAAACTATACTCGTCAAACTCTACTACCAATCTCGTCACTTTGTATAGAAATTGATCTTTGTGTAAATTAGCGGTCAAAAGATGCCAAATTGTCGCCCAGATATTCTTTGTACTCACTCAATTCAAGATATTCAGTCAACCACTCAGTCGGTTAAGTCTTAGTAGCAAATCTTCTTTCAATTTGTTCAAATCTCGTCACTATTCACTATTTTCAGTCAAGTTAGGTACTTTTTCTTCAGTTCATAATCTCCCTCATAAATATTTAAATATGGTATTCGCTTTTTTAACCACACCTCGAATCCGTCTCACTGAACCCACTACTCTATGGGATAATAAAATGTTTTATTGAATGTATATAATAAAATACACCATGAACCTAAATAGCTAATTAAAACCTGACGCTGTGTTCTTCGACAGCCAGTTTACTAGGTCTTCGGCCTGTTTGGCTCCACCGTAGACCGTGGGAGTCCCATTGGTGAACAGCTTAATGGTAGGGTAACCCTTCACTTCATGCTCCGAAGTCAAATCTTTCTCCTCCTCGGCGTTCACTTTTGCAATCTTAACGGGGGACTTGTTGTCCCGCAACATCTTTGCTGTTTTAGCGTATTCCGGGGCGAAATCTTGACAATGTCCGCACCAGGGGGCGTAGAACTCGACCAGGACGTACTTGTTATTCCCCGTGACGGTTTGGAAGCTCTCTTTGTTCAAACTTGGAATATCCTCAGAATCCGCCGTCGTCAGTCTAAGCTGTAGTACAAGCAATGTTAGAATAAGCAGCTTGATAAGGATCATTATTTCTTGGTGTCTATAAAGTTTCTAATAATATATAAATTATTTAAAATTAATTTTGAGGCTGTCAAATTACGTATACAAAGTATACGTCAAATCAAAGTTTGGCATATCCACTGCCTTGGAAATAGCGTGAGTCTACACATCGTCTACGAGGACTCCAAAGAGGACGTTGATCGAATGAACTAGGAAGATATAATCCAGTTAGTCTAAATTTAGAATGACGACCAGATTCTGCTATGAGGTCAACCCACAGACCACTACCATTAAAAATGGCCCACACATGCGTGACGAGGGTTTAGGGAATTTTAAAAGTGTAGTGGTGACATCGATTAACATAATTCCCATAACCTCTTTGTTTTTGGAGTCAAAGCCAAATTTCTAGTGAGGTTTTTATTATAAATTGTGAAAACCTATTAAGTGTGTATTTCTTGTGCTGTTGTTTCTTAGTGTAACAAAATATAACATAATTTATTTTAATTAAATTATAACCCCTAAACCGTCGTAATCGCACGGGGTGCCACTTTTTATGCTTGGTCAGCATTCTACTTTGTTTACGAGGTCTGTGGGTCAACCCCCATCTTGATTTTTAATACATGGGCCAGCCAACATGTCGATATAATTTGGACAGCGGCGGCTGGTGAGGGAGTAGACAAATGACGATGTACTTGTAATTAATTATTGTTTCATATACATTTACATTTACGTTCAGCGCCTGCTCGCACCGGCTATGGAGTCATTTGTAAATTTGCCGGCCGGGTGCCGAGGCTGAACGGTGAATGGCTGGCGGGCGTTAACTGAACGGCCTAGCTTCTCGTAACCAATAGGCGGTTGCCATGGAAACGCACGTTCCTTATCACGCGTTTTAAACGGGATTGCAGGCGAGCTCGAGTCAGCCCATGCGCTCACTCAAACGGTTGACGTACGCGCGCCGGTTCTTTTGTTTTATAATATTGTTTTGAAGTTGAAGACAAGAAAATTAGGGTGTGTGATCTCACGAATTTAAACTTTAGTCCTCTGAATTTGACAGACAAGGTAAACATTAAATAAAACGAACGGCCTCTGCCGATATTGAATTTCAGTCAAGGGCAACTCGGTTATAAAAAATCGAGGAGGGTTTACGCGAAAGTTTGACGAACGATTTATGAAGTATTTATGAAAAGAAAAAAGATGGTTGTGCGGATGCGTAGAGGCGTTTTGTTATTGTTACTGTTCGGTGGCGATGATAAGTGGACGAAAGAAGGGGCATGTGATTTGAAACTTCTCGGCGATAATATAAAAAAAACACGAAAACAGTTATAGTTTTTAAAAAACAACAATGTCTCTTTAACTATTCATCCGATATCATTATATATTTAAAACCAAAGAGTGCTACAAATTTTGTCATATACACTGTTTAGATAAAATCAACTGTCAATTATTAATAAATAACGATTTATTGAAATTGTTTTGACATTCCTTTTAGTTTTTTATCAAGCTTTAAGAAATAGCTATATAAACATTAAGAAAAAGTAATTAATAAAACATGCAGTGTAATAAATTATCTTTAATTTTATGTATTACATACATGCAGGTTTAACTGAAAACGGTGGCAACAAGAATTATAGTTTATTTGCCTTAAAATCCATCATTTATGTACATACATCAAATTAAAGATAATTTATTACACTGCATCTTTTTCAGTTAAGCCATGGGACTATGAAACCAGTTTTTATACGTATAGCCCATGTTCGGTTTTTATACCATTTGGCGCCCTGGGCATTACCTATTTTAACACCCCTCTATTGAATAAATCTTCACCAAATAAAAATATCACCGTCAGGGTACACATAATTTTCATTTACTCAGTACTTTAAAATTTGACTACATTTTGCCTTGTTTCATCAAAAGGATGTATTTTTGTTTGTTGTCCGGATTTTTTTTTGAAGAAGCTCGGATGTTTTCTCTTTAGAAATGTTAAGAGTTTGTTGCTAGTGATTTTGTCAGATTTTCTCGATAAACCCATCAACAATGTGTATAAGCAGAAAAAAAAATAAAAATCGTCCACAAGCATCAACAATGTTGTTATACTGGTACAACAAACGCTGCAGTACAATTTACTACCAAATTGAGCGAATGGACGGCACAAGGGATACAGAAGGCCAAATTATTTCGTTCTTTTATTCACTGTCCTAATTCGGAATACTGTTATCATATGCTTCACCTCTGTAATTCTGTAGGTCGTCTTGTAAAGCATTCAAAGTTTTCATCAGAAGCTTCGTTCTTGAATAAATTTGCAGCACAACCCATAAATTCATTACCAATGGTTTTTGGATAGATACGATATGTCTTTTACCATTATCTGCTTTTTTCTCTCAAATTGATTAAAAAAATTAAACTGAGCAATTTTTCTAAGTAGTTTCCAAAACTGGTTTGTCCAATATATAAATATGTCCACAATTTCCACGAAATGCCAGCAAAACCTGTTTTACTAAAAACTAACTGCAGCTAATATCCTTTTTTAAACTTCTCACCAATAATCCGACAGACGGATGTGCAGCATTTTTAACTCAAAAGGTTTTTCGACCAAGCATTTAAAAGAACATATTGTCTACTTTTTTTCTATAAAGCAATGCATATACCTATCTCTGACCCAAAAAAAGTTATAGGCAAAAAAGCAAAAAAAAATTAAATCGAAATTTGGCTTTTTTTATTCTCTTTCTTTCAACATTTTCGACATTAAATTGTTTTAAATATGCCATGGTGGGAAAATCAAGTCTATAAAAAGTTTCATATATAGCATATCGAAATTTTGCTGCGTCTGCGGGATATATTGAAAAAACTGCAAAGGGTACACTTTCATTCCTATATCCAATTTCCACCCTCTAATTTAACCCTCCGCGGTTTTTCTTTAATGACTCATTGAGCGATTCCTGCAATAAAAACCCATCAACGTCTTAGTTGCTTTTTATATGACATAACCAATAGCCTATAGGTACCTTGAGAATAGAAATATGAAAAATATTTTATTATATTATTAAAACACAAAACTTTTGTTTCTCACTCATAACAGCTCACTATCAGAAACAATTGGCACACCTTGGAACTAAGATATGGCCAGAAATTCAAATAGAAAACTAGTAACTGGTGCTAGCCGAGGTATCCACCTGGCTGAACGCTCCACCCTCTTCCCGAATCAAAATATATGCACATGTAACGATTACGTGAAGCGGCGGTGGCTATTTTAATACATGTATTAACAGCGGAATTTTAATGCAATCAAATGAGATCGGCGGATTTTTCTCCTGCCGTGTAAGTTAGGCGTGACAATATATCCATGATAGGTAAATCCCCGACAGAAATGGCGAAATTAAAACATGTGCCTACAGTTAATAAGCAATTATAGACGCCACTGGTGTGTTATGGATTGTCGAATACCACTAGTTGCAATTACAAGCGATGCAGAAAGTAGCCACTGTAGCGAAGATGATCCAGAATTGGCAGCACTGATGTGTTCATAGGTAGATGTAGTAAACAAGCTGTTTCACGGTAACAGCCCAACCACCCCCACACACGCCCCCTTGAACAGGTAGCAACAAAATTAACTGGTGTATTAACATTGATTATTATTACACGCCATTTCTTATCATTATAAAATACACGCTAACATTATTGATTCGAAATTGACGTAAATCTATTTAATATTTAAATCTTTGAATCTGTTCGTTCGTTTTACTGTATCATCAGGCGGCTAGGATTTGTTTACGTCGGCTTCGGTGGGGGTGATCTTTAAATATTACGTTTTAGGGCCGTGGTGGAGGTCCTTCTGCGGGCGGGTTTCAACGTGAACATGCGGACCAAGTCCGGAACGGCGTTACACGAAGCCGCGCTTTGCGGAAAAGTCGAGGTTGTTCGGACTCTGCTGGAGCACGGTGTTAACACTTCCATTAGGGACTCGAATAACTACACCGTGATGGACTTGCTGAGCCAGTTCAATACTGCCCAAGCCTCCCAGGAGATCATGAATATCTTGAAGCGTAAGCAGCTGTACTTATTGGTGACACTTCATGGCATTAGAGGGTTTTTTCTAGGTCACAAAAGGGGCTTGCCTTTGACTGACAGCGATGGGGATAGTATCAGCCATCCGTTCCCCACAGTGCCAAACACAGATTCTGATTTAGGTATTTGTTTGAGCTACAAAATTAGACAGCGCGTAAATGATCTGTTTGAAAATAGGTAGTCCGTATGAGAACGTCAGGCCCTCCTCTAAAAACGCCCGATCTGTGACTACGGACCCTTCTCCCGGAACGTCGCCGCAGAGGTGGGACTTTCAAAGGCACGCGCGACCCCCAGAGGCCTTCGAGGACAGAAGGGTCTCGGGAGTGTCTGGAATTTCTATGTAAGAGATTTTCTCACGTCTTCATTATATTGTAAATTCCTTACCAGGTTATATAAAACTTGAGTTCCAATAATAGTAGTATAGCAATGAGGTACATTCCTACCATTATTATTTCTATAAATTCATTATTCATAATTCATTAAAACATACATTCACTCATAAAATCAGGTAACTGACGCTTCTGCACTGGACTGGGACGGCGAAATAATTACTGTATCCGTGAAGAAAGTGAAATGTTACTGGGTGATTCATAAGGTGATTCATATATTAGTCGTTATAGTGAACAAAAGCCATTTTGGTTTATTTATTTTAGCCTGTACCGAAAATTATGATTCAGGACCCATTCGATTCGGAATGACATCTAGAAACTTTTTTAAAAAGTGAGGCCGGTAAATTTTTTTTCCGGAGGAAAAATATTAAGTGAGCCGGGCCGGTAAAAAATTTTTCCAATGGATTATCGTTTATTCAAGTATCCAAAAGGTATGAATTTTTTTATTGCTTAATATTCATATTTAATGGGTTTAAATAATTTTAATTGTTAAAGTGTTCGAGTCGCTCGGCGCGTCACATTACATCACCCGATTTTAGCCCGATTTTCACCTCTAAATTAAAATTATAAATATTGGAGTTCCGGCCCAAGCAGCACAAACCACACGAAATCTAACTGACTACTAATTTTATAATTAAATTATACATATTATGACTACAACATTGGTATGACCTAGGTGTAATATTATGCCTATGGTCGAAATTGGAGGGATTTTGATAGTCACGCCCAATATCGTGTTCAATTGCCAAGATGCCTGCTGCGCGTGGATGTTTGGCTGGACCCGAGTCTGGGGATAATCCGGGATGTCATATTGTATTAATAATTGTTATATGAATGTTTGATTGATTGATCGTCTAGTCCAAGTCGATCAAGTGGACGATTTTGGACGAACATTCATTTTATCACTATTAACAAATATATACAATTTCAGCTTTTCACTTTAGTGCAACTCCGAAAGTATACCTCTCTGAAGAAAACTATCTACAAAATTGGTACAAACGGAGTACAAAGATTGTGCTTGTCTATTATATATCTAAAACTCTATGACGTACGTAAAATGACGTATATAAATATAATAATTTTTATCTAAAGCGACTTGTTGGTCGGATGTACGGCGTCGGGACGATCAGAATTTGTGTGGCTATTTTGGTATAAATCTTGGTCGGTGCGACGCCGCGCGGACGTCGTCTACCGCCTTCAGGTTATATTACCGACGTTGGCTCGACGTTGTCCATACCAATCTGTGCAGCTGGGGGGAGGTGGGATTTTTTTAGGGAAGTTTCCTGCTCTTTAAGGATTTTTTTTCGATATCCTATATCTGCATTGTTGTAATAACATTGTTTCTAAGATATTTGCAAAAACGCCCCCCTTTATTTTATACGAAATTGTTCATAACTTTTTTGTGTGTTTATAAATTTTACCCACTTACTTGTATGTTTATAATTTTTTAAACAGTTTCACACCTAGAACTGTTCATTCCGAATTGAATGAGCCTTAAATCATAATTTTCGGTACAGGCTACGAGATATTCACCAAAACGACACTTGTTGACTAGAATATTACTATACATTTACAGTCTAAATTTATAGCGGATTGCTAGTCTGAAAACACTGCACTTCCCTTTGCCTCATTTCATCAAATGACGTGACACTCCGCGGCGTCATATGAAACCAAGGCGCTCCTCATTGCTGTGCTACTATATTTTTTTCATTTGTAAATAGTTGTGTTGAAATTTTCTGACACCATGAAACTCCTACACTTGTATTTATCCTACACTTATATTTATGTACATAAAACAATGTCATTTTCGCATGATTTTGTTAGCATGAGTGCCCTTGATCCACCAACACGAGACCTGAATGAGAATGACAGCACATATGTACCAATGTCAAACCTAGCCATGTAAGCATTTGTTTTACTCGTATATTTTCGTCACGTTTATCACTTCAATGCTTTTACTGATCCGCTACTTGCCCTCCTAAGTAAGCAATTTTTTTGTTTGCATCTTGATTATTTTTTTTTTGACAGTACCATCATAGATCAAGATTTGTTTATTTTTCCCTAATTGCTACAGAAGATGAAGAGATGGTGGAACAACCTTCCAACTCATTACCTCCCGTAGCAACTAAATGGATTTAAACAAATCTTGTATCTAAGAGCAGTACTGTACAGTTGCATGTTTTAGGCGTAACTCGAAACCTTATCAGAGCCTCCCCGTCCCCAAGCGCACGAAACCAGCAGCCCTGGTGCATATCTCCCCGCTGGATGGCATTACATTTGCTTTCAAAGAAGAGCTAGACCTGCGGAAGAATAGCATCGCCTCAAACTCATCATACTTCTCCGCTATAAATTGCGGATCTCACAGTAACTCTGATTCTTCTAGGGAGTCTGACAACAGCCTCTACCAAATACCCTGCGCCCCTAAAGCGTTCATGGACACCAGTGTTCATTCTGAGGACATGAACTATCTTTGCACTAGCAGGGAGTCCGACCAGATCAGTATTTCCTCCACTGCGTCCAGCTGCGGGTATCCCAGGCGGCCGGACAGCGGTGGGGTACCGTTATACATCCCAATGAACAATCCGCGTGGTGGCCATAGCCCCAGCTCCAACAGCAAGGTTTCGGTAAGAATAAACCGTCCATATTTAATTTTAAATTTCAAACTTGACGTAATTCTTAGCCCACGCCCCCTAAGAAGCCCCCGCGACGGAACATATCCATCTCCCCCACGCATACTCAGCCTATGTCCATGTCTGTGGACGGGGTCAGCAACAGCGCCTACGAGTACTTGTTTCTAGCTCAGAGCGGCACCAGAAGTCACGGCAACCTGAACGACTTCGATAGAGGGAACAGGCGGGAACGGCTCACTCATGGACGCAGCATGGACCAGTACGTTGAAATGAATGTTTTTAATATAGCCTTGGACGACGAGGAGCCGGAAAGACCTAAAAGTGAACTCCAAAGAGGTAAAAGTGAAGACTTGGATAGCAGGAAGAAACAAGAACCAATCGCCATCACTTCCATGTATGAGAACATCCTCATCAAGCAGCAAAATCCAAGGAGAAAGCTGAGAAGGAACCCTGAAGTGTACGAAGACTACGACTTCCGAAGAAAAGACAAAGCAGAGCCAGTGGCTAGTTCCTCAGCACCTGAGACCACCTTTGTCTCCAGTGCGTTCATCATGGTATCCGGTG
>CAXKVY010004504.1:0-23632 GCA_964058915.1 Tetropium fuscum | reverse complement strand
ATCCGTGGTTAAACATTTGTTTGTAATAAATGTGAAAATATGGAAACAATACGACATAAATTACTACATAATTAACATTCATTGACATTGTAGTAAGTGCTTGGCAAAATAGTCTAGTCATATTTTTATACAAGTTCCTGCCGAAATTTAATTCAAGGATAGTCTGGGAGTGAGCAACACTGAATATTAATTTTGAGGCCACTGTTAAACTAGAACTACCCTCATGATACTACATTAAGATTTCAGTTTCTAACATTGTTTCCGAATACCCGGTTATTACCCCTGGAATACATACATTCAGCAACGATTTAAAGTGGGCAATAAAAGTTTGCCTAAGCTAGCTCAGCTCTTAATAAAAACAAAAATAAAATTCCCGTGTACGCGAC
The DNA here is from genome assembly GCA_964058915.1 of Tetropium fuscum. Taxonomy (NCBI): domain Eukaryota; kingdom Metazoa; phylum Arthropoda; class Insecta; order Coleoptera; family Cerambycidae; genus Tetropium; species Tetropium fuscum. Next base: position 23,246 of record CAXKVY010004504.1, on the reverse strand, counting down.
TGACCATGCGCAACTAAGTCAAATAGTCCCCAAATTATCCTTAGTATTGAATCTACTCTGGCACTTTCTGTAATTTTTGGGGGAAAGAAAAATAAGACACACAGTATATTTATTACTATGTTTACTTTACGAATTGGAAAGTTAAAATAACTTAGCAAAAATGTGGTATTATACCTGGAAACGTAGCATAAAATACATAAACAGCTTATACAGAAAACGGTTTATATGCCAAAATGCACGATACCCTTTCCGCAATCAATATATATATATATATATATATATATATATATATATATATATATATATATATATATATATATATATATATATATATATATATATATATATAAATAGTGAGACAATGCCTACCTAAATAGGTTGATTAAACAGCGGAAATAAGCTGGTGAATATATATAGACACTATGTAAAACGTTAGCTGCGGGCTCGTAATAATTTTATATTTCTAATCGTACACACTAGCAATATCAAGTCGATCAAACAGGGTATGTCCCCTTTTAAACTATATTTAAAACTAGGCTTATCTGTGATATGCAACGAGTCTTCCAGTAAGGTGGATCTCTCCTGTAACTCTACGCTGGTACAGGGATCGATAGACTTCAGCAAGATGGTTCTGAAGGTGGTTCCAAAGAAGGTGTGTAATAGGTGGTGTGACTTACACTCGCCGAAAGACAAGAAAGCCCTAACACAGACTGTCTCGTTACAAGTAAAAAAAAGTTAGGTTAAGTGAATATATCTCTTGTAAAACTTACTAAGTATTTGTAACACGGCTTAGAAAAGATAGTTTAGCTGTGTTCCTCAATCAGCTATAGGGAGTTCAACGCAACGCAGGCTCTAGGGAACACAAAGTAGGCTAAATAAAATATGAACACGTGGTTTCCAGAAAACAAAATGTCTTACCTCAATGTGTTGATTAAAAGTTATTTGATCACACTAATGTGGTATACCTATGTGGATTTATTCAAAATCTCAACATATCAACAATGATTTCCTTGTATTATCCCATTATATCGGAACGTACATAATACGTTATTTAACCCAGGAAATTACTTAAACTCTTAACACATTGAAAAACTTGTATGCCATTCATGCGTCCAACTAAAAAGGAAGCGTCGAGGCCAACGCCCAGGATACTAGACCATAGATTGACTTGCTGTTTCAAAACTTTGCAAATCATTTTTTACTTTGACAGAATCGGTACATACTTGTTGTAACTGATTAAAAACGATTTCTACATGTGGCATTATTTTATGAAAAAGGGATAACCAAAATCCAAATGTTTATCTTGCAGCTTTAATTTGTACCTATTGGCTTGATTAACTTGATGATGAATCTCGTGAAATGTCTTGTATGATGTCCATAACAGTAATAAGATCAGTTCTGTTTTCATCAACAATGTCGGCAACACCTCGGCAGTGAAAATTCCATCGAGTTTGGGAAGATCTTGGTAATCTGCGACTAACCACTACATCTAAAATTTTTGTTCTTTGGGGAGAAACAGAAAAAAAAAGAACACAAGCCAGATAAGTTGGAGAAAAAACCCTAGACTGCTTATTGATAGAACATGCACTTGTCATAATTAAATTCATCTGATGTGCAAAGCAGTGTACGAAATTTACTAGAGGGTATGTTTCCTTAATAATTGCTTGTACGCCATTCAATCCGCCACTCGTGACAGATGCACCATCATAGCTTTGAGCTATTAATTTGTGAGGATTGTTTTTTAATAAGGGATTTAAAACAGCAATTGATTTGCCGTCGTGTCCGTCGAGCACGTAAAACCTCCAAAATCTCTCAACAGATCGCCCTTTACATCTCGTAAATATATAAAAAGTACAAGTCGTTTCGTCGGCAATGACTGCAGCAAAACGGGAATTTTTTATTTCTTTCTTAACTTCCTCATGATAAAATGCGCATGCTAACATGCACTCAAGAAGTTCATTTTGGATTGTCTTTGAGGTACCCTTAAAAACACTCGAGCTTTGAATATGTTTTTTTAAGTCATTATCCAATTCGGCGCTAAAATTTACCAGTTCCTTAAATATGCCCCTATTTGCTGAACCTTCCTTTTCATCGTGACCCCTTAACGCTAATTCAAACGCACCACAAAACCGTATACAATTCATTATTTGGTTTAAAACATATCTATTCTTATCCACTTCATCATTATCTTTAACGAGAGCAGTCCGATAAAGCGAGTTTAATTGTGTCTTTATATTTGACTTACCCAGCATCGAAAAACTGAAGACGTTGTTCATGTGAACTTTAGATTTTTCGTGGGTTTTCATTTTGTCCCATATATGAACAAGATCGTCCATGCCATTTGTCGACCAAGTTTCATCACCTTCAAATAGGACACATACAAAACAAAGCAGTTTATTAGTCTCTTCGCATCCACACAACCAATTACTTTTACCGTAGATAGTTTTATTAAATTTACGGGATCGAGATTTTTGTCGACTACCACTTTGTTTTATAATATTTAAATCACGCGTTGGTCGTTGTCCTAACTCTTTAACTTTAAGTTTTTCTTCCAGTGAAAAGTTACTAAAAGTTTTTAAATCGCTGATCTTATTCATGATTAATTTATTAAATACCTACTAAAAACTAAACACTAATATAAGTTTCCTATTTATCACACACAGATACACTAATCAAATATCCAATACAAGTTAACTACAACAAAACAATATGTTCATTCAAAAATAAAAATTGTCCTAGAAAAACACACTACGCGTGAGGTCTGACATAACAGGGAAGCGCGATACAACAAAAACCGACGATGTCAAGAAACTGAGCCCAGGCACAGAATAATCTTTCTTTTTACAATTTATCCTGTGTAAAATTTTATGGACTACGTTTATCTCTGTCGTTCACACACGATTCTGGAATATCTATTTCATTTCATATGTGCCAGTCCATAAATAGCACAACGAACTTGCGTGCGCAGATTGAACAAGAAAATGGCTAACCGTTTGCGTGCGTCGCGAAGACGGGGCAGTCGGGCAGTGCGCTATTGCCAGACTTTCTATAAACTCTTGAAGAATGGGGAGAAACGCACTAGATAGAAAATATATTTAATTGAAAGATACAGTTAATATTTATGTATTTTTATGAATAAATAAGGTGGTGCTATGACTCCGTGGCACTACCTCACCAGCCGCTACTGAAGTAAACTTTAAAGTGTAAAAAATGTCCAGGCACCGATTAAAAAGACTAAAAAAATATAAGACTAATGTTTTAGACCCCGAACTATTACAGATTTAAATTTAATTCAATAATTAAATATTTCAAAACGTAGGTACGAATTCTTAATCCTGTTAAATATGTTGTAGTTTTGTAACTAAAAAAAAATATGACATACTAATGTACCGGGTAAGTCTCTTAAGATCGACACCCCCCTTATCTCACTTATCCTTTGCCGATTTAACTCATTCAAAAAAGGAATAGACACGGTTTTTGATGAATTTTTATAATCTGAGAACAGATATTAAAAATCTCGTAAAATATACAGGGTGGAAAATAAAACATGATTTTTTTAAATGAAACACCCCGTATATTTTTAGACCAAAATAATGTCCTTAATTTTCTGAATCCAAAAATGTGTAAGTGTTATATAATCACTCTACCTGTTTGTGAGATATTACTAAAAACTTATCACATTACGGGTGTCAATTATAAAATAAGAACATCACTACCTCTGGAAACAATGCATATTTGCATTGTTTATTTGTTGACAGATATCATCCAGTTTTTTGTGAGATAGTAGTTCACTCTCTTAGATATTAGCGAAAAAAATACGTAGTGTTCGTAAAGAAGCAAGTTATTTTGAAAATGGTATATTCATTGGAAGAGCGAAAAGAGTTGAAATTTATATTCAGTGCAATAAGAATAGGTCTCTTGCTCGGAGGGAGTATGTTAGGTTATTTCGAGAAAGGCTACCTCCTTCCAAAAATACTTTTAAAAACATTTATGCAAAGTTTAGGAATACCGAATCTCTGAGAGACAAGAAAAGGGAAAGGCGAAGAACAAAAACAGGAGAAGACACAGAACTCAACGCCTTATTATATTTTGCTGAAACTCCATCCAAATCATCCTATGCCGCAGCAATAGAATTGGATATATCACAAAGAAGTGTGATAAAAATATTACATCGCCATCATTTTAAAACATATAGTATTTTGCCCGTTCAATATTTTGACGACAACAACCTTCAAGACAGGTTAACCTTCTGCAGAGACATACTTGATAGAATAGAGGAAGATGATGAGTTTCTAAGTCTTTTGTCTTTTGGACTGATGAAAGCAGTTTTTCTACTGCGGGAATTTTTAACAGAAAAAATGCACATTACTGGGCAGCGGAAAATCTACATATTGTAAAAAAAAATAAAAAAACAAGGATACCAAACTGTAAACGTGTGGTGTGGCATCCACAAGGATGCTATTGTAGGTCCTGTATTTATAAATGGGCCCTTAAATGCACAACGTTATATGGATATTCTTCAACATCCAGTTGAAAATTATTTAGATAATATTAATTTAGTGGACAACAGATCTGTTATTTGGCAGCAGGATGGAGCACCACCACACTCTGCAAGGAACGTCACCGAAGTGTAAAAATTAAACCAAAATGGTGATATATTTCAAAGGGTGAGAAGCAATTTTATAAAGCGATGCCAAATGTGTATTCAGAATGGTGATGGTTACGTGAAAAATATTTAATTACGTTACGTGTAAATAAATAAAATTGTGTTACTCTATTGTGTTACTGTATTAATATTGACTTTTATTTGTTTTTATTAGGCTTATGTTGTTTATTGTTATTACTCGTTACTGTTATTGTCACCTATATATTATTTATTTATTATATCAATAAATGGCATTGTTTCCAGAGGTATCTTGATATGTTTTTTGTTTTATAATTGACACCCTTAAGTTTTTAGTAATATTTCACGAACAGTTGGAGTGATTATATAACAATTACATATTTTTTTATTCAGAAAATTAAGGACATTATTTTGGTATAAAAATATACGGGGTGTTCCATTTAAAAAAATCATGTTTTATTTTGTACCCTGTATCTCTTACGAGATTTTTAATATCCGTGCTCAGATTATAAAAATTCATCAAAAACCGCGTCCACTCCTTTTTTGAATGAGTTAAATCGGCAAAGGATAAGTGAGATAAGGGGGGTGTCATCTTAAGAGACTTACCCTGTACAATATATTTCTTAAAATAATTTACGAATATGCCAGCATAAAATAAACATGATATATATTATATATAGTTACTTCCCTTTGATTATATATTTCTGCAGTATTTAGAAACTTGATCCAATGATTTGAAATATGTTGTATTGCCTGTTGCATTGCATCTGATATCGCCCTGCTTACTTATTGTTGACTCGTACTAAGAATAAATGATAGCCCCTAGTATAAACCCTTTCCAAAAAAGTTGAACCCTGCCAATACCTGAGATAAAGTGCATTAAATAAATTACTATTGACTAGGTGAAAAGGACTTACCCGTAAATGTAGTGGGAATTTTGTTACATTAGCTCCTTCATCCATAAACAGACTTATTTCTTCAATAAATTGTCACTGTAAATTTACTTAAATGGAATTGTGGCCTATAATTCCAATTAGGCACTTCGAATGGATTTGATGTGCCCCTAACATGTCCTTGGCGATGACGATGTTGACATTATTCCTTCGGAATGGATATTTTATATAGTTACATGTCATTTAGTTTTTTTGTAAACTTGAAATAACTACAAAATAACTCTTAATATTATTATTATTAAGAAACTAATATATCGATACCTACCTACTGGTATTAGCAATATAAATATGTAGGTAGGTATATACCCACCTACCGCTGAATTAACTGCTGTAATTCTTCAAATAGAAGGGCTGGTATTGCCATATTTTTTTTAATAAGGTAAAAACTATTATTCAAATAATAAACCACATAATGGATACCTAACCACTCTTCTTCTTGTTCACACAGCAAAGTTTTACTTTACAACTGCACATAACCACAATTTCATTTCAAATTTCAACAAACAGCCTGCTATATTTTTAAACGATCCATCTAACCACCCTTTTAAAATAAACGAGTTTTGGTTAATTTTAACATTAATACAATTTAATTTGGAACAACGAGAATAGCGTTTCTGTTAAAATTTTCCGTTGAAATTTTCTGTTAAAATTTTTGGAACGGATTTTCTGGTCCGTTTATTTTTAATATTGCTAATGAGAATAGACCCGTATTTCTATTTAAGGCTCATTTCTCTCAAATTTGAAACTTTGCGATGAGGTCACTCAATACAATTTTTGACGCAAACTTAAAAATATCAAAATGGCAGAATCAAAATGGCGGACTATCGAATTTATGTACCGATTTGTCTCAGACTTGGAACTTACCTATTTCTATTACATTTTAAAATCTGTTTAATGAATATCAATTATTTTCAATAAATATTTGGCAGGGTATTTAGAAAAATAAAGAATTGCATGAGCCCCGTTACTGATCCCTGTGGCGCACCTATATTCCAATGTATTTCTTAGATCTAAATTTAAGAAATTTTACTATAGTTTTCAAATTAGCATTAAATTAAGTAACAACTAAATTGTTGTCTACTACTAGGTATATATACTGACAATCGCACAACATTTTGCGCAAAGTCCATTCACTAGCATACTTCTGAAATACTAACAAGTAATCTAGTTCTCTCCGATAGTGTATTTTTAATCGCAGTATCGATCCCAAACCGTGCAAATCTATTTATTATTCCTTGTCTCTTTATTTTTCCGTAGCTGTTTTTGAAATAGTCGTGGTTGTTGAGATCTGCCACGGCAATCATCCGCGTGTATAAGGCTGATAAAATATTATTATGTTTATATAAAAAACCACTTGAAGTGCTCTAGTGGGCTATTTTCGGATGGTCGTATATATATTAAGTCAGTGAGCGATTTATTATTCTGTAGATACTGAAAATATAGTGCGGATTCTTACAATAGAAATGGTAAATTGAAGTTACAGAAAAATATGTAATGATATTACCACATCTTTGTAAAAGCCTACATTAATAATGATTGTGCGAGAGTTGGAGAGCTGCACGGCCCTACAGCGGCCCCTTGAGGACACCCTTAGAAACTTTGTGGGTACAATGAATATTTCATGCTCTGTCAGAATACGTACGAGTATTATCAGTAAACTATATTCTGTTGAAGTTGTTTGGAAGAAGAAGTTTGTTTGAAACATAAATTTGCCTGGAAAACACCTCTGCCAAGTGAAAGATTTATAGTTTTTTCAAGTTAATCAGGTAATAATCGCAGTTAATGCTGTTGCGTGCTGTCGGCAGTTTTCGCAAATTTAAGAGGTAGGTACTTTACGTAAATTGCAAACAAAATGTGCTCCATTAGTGACTGTCAATCACAGAAGGCGAATGTTTATTTGATAAATAAGTTTAATTAAGTGAATTATCTATTTTAGTAACGAGGCTGCTACCTAGAGAGTGAAGTAACTTTTGTTATAGAGTGAATCCTGAAGTTCTCAACCGAATCAAATAGTCTGGGAGCCAGCTGTCATTTTGAGTGATATATCCGAAGAAACCTGCGAATTTTTGCTAGTGTACCTTTCGTGTTGCTAATAAACGAAGATAACGTCATCTTGTCTGGCCGCCTCACACACGCGTATAATTATTAAAAAAACCAATATGAAGAAATCTAAGACTTTGTTAGTACGCTTATTATAATATAAATTCATGGGAGAATGTAGTCTTTTGATTTTATGGTGGGGGGTTGTATGTCAGCTTCCGGCTCAAATATGCGAAAAATATGCATGAAACTTCGTAGACTAATCTGTAACAGTTACATAAAAAAATAGCCCACTGTGCTTTTCCCAGTGGAAAAGTAGGGGAGAGCGGGGTTGGTTGTGCCATTTTTAAGTTATGAATTTTCGATCAGTTAACTAAAGGGTATGCAGATTTTTTTATAAAAGATCATGTTATGGTTGGGTTTCGGCTATTTATTAAAAAAATAACAAAAACAATATACACGTAAATAAACCTATATTTATCAATTCATGTGAAGTGTAACAACCTTCCCCCATTTGGGGTTGTTTGATACACTGACTGGGGTAATATGTGACAAATAAAACAAACTTAAATGTATTGTACTGAAGAACATGTTAATTAAGTTCATCATCCGAATCACAATGCTGACATACAAAAAATGGGTTTTCACCATCAGCCGAACACGCCACATGTGCCCAATTATCACATTTGGTACACTTTACCCATTTTTCTTTAGGGCGCGAAACTGAATATGGTTTTGAACAATATAAACAGTACGTCTCTTCTTCATCAGAACTAGATACGCTAATTCTTTTTTTAGATTTGAGTAAGTTCCTTTTCGTACCCTTATTCTTCGCATTTGTTCTTAACAATTTTTCTTTTCTTTTCTGGTCTTCAGTTTCAAGTTCCTTTATATTAGGCGTATCTCTCTAGATAGTTGCCTTTCGGCGTTTCCGTCCTTTCGTTGTGGTTTTGCGTTCCTCAGTTTTTGGAGTCGATCGTATATCGGAGGGGTAATAATATGTCTGATCAACCCCTGGCCCTGGTACATTAGTTTTGTCAGTTGTAATTCTTCTTGGAGAAACTTCTTTGTCCTTTAATGACTGGAGTATTTATTTTATTACTTTCCCAGGAAATATGCATCTTAACGTTGTTCTTTTTTGCATATTCATAGGCTAAAAGTCGGGGTTCTTTCGTCGACAGCCCGAGATACATTTATGATTGTTCAATTAAATATTCTGCTATGTGATTTTCCATTACATCAGAGAAAACTTGTCTATTACGTACGTAACCAACGTGTCGTGAATGTTCAGGACCTAAAAATGAATGGTTAAAAAGCAAACTATGGATCACATAGTGTATTTTACCATTTTGTGTTATTCTATTGCAATATCTTTGCAAAGTCATCCGGTTAATACTGAAATCAGAAGCAACACTACGAATGCTTCTCTTGTTTTCTATTACTTCGGCGGCGGCTCTATCATATATATCTTGAGGTGTAGTCCCCCTTGAGGTTTTCTTTTTGTATTTCCTCATTCTGTCGATCTTAAATAGAACATACTGTTTACAAAAATATAAGAACCAAGTATGAGGCAGGTTGTGACACTGTCACATTGTGCCCCAAAGCCCTTGTCACAACCTGCCCCAGTCACTCCCGTTGAGAATAAATATTACTGGAAACCTAATCCCAAATTATTATTTTCTTAATACTCCACAAAATGAAAGCTATTAATAACATTAATTGCCAGTGTAAGTTCCAAATTTGTAGAAGAATTACTTTAAAAGGTATAAATACTTACATCCAAAATTAAAATTTTACTTTTGGGTATGAAAAACACACTTGTCTGCGTAACTTGAACACAGTTCACCCGATTCCAACTCAACCACAAATGAACATGGCTGCTTATTAGCCGGTAGCAACAGCATGTGATCGAACGCACTGCCATCTATAGGTCTGTAGAAAAATCTATTGTCACAACCTGCCCCTGTCACAACTAACCCCGCCTTCCCCTACTCAGCTGGTGCAGTGAAAGATGCCACGCGCCCGCGGGTACAGCGATGCGCCGTGTCTTTCAATCGAAGACATAAGTCAATAAAGGTGTCATGTCACATTTTTTGAAAATAATACTTTTTGCAATTTTTTAACTTTCCTGGGATAGATCTAACCTCCCCAATAATAGTAAATCCTAGGTTTGTAATGTTTCGAGGACATTTTATGATGAGAAATGTGCTATGTCACACATAAAATGAAAATGTTTAGTGGATAATGGTGTTATGTTACATTTTTGATATTTTTTTTCCCATATTTACATATTTTTTACATATTTACATTGGCTTTTCATTCCCAAAAAGTAGATACTTACTTTTAGACAGATATACTAGATAGACAAATATCCTCCGTTGACAGTAAAACATGTTTTGTGACAATGGATCTACAACAGACCATGCCATTGCCGAAGTTATCCACATCAAAGGGCTGTTATTTAAGGCATAATATGCCTTAAATACCACATATTATGTGGTTATATAACATTTGTATCCACTGTGTGAAACATTCAGGCCACAAGTCATATTTTTTAACTGGATTTAAGATATTGTAAATAAAGGCAATAATCAGTGGCGTAGCCAGAATTTTGATTCAGGGGGAGGGGGGGGAAGAGGCTCTGAGAACTAAAATACCAAGGAAAGCTTTGAAAAATCATATTAACATCTTTAAATAGGTACCTAATCCAAATTCTGACAGTTCATAAAAATAGTTACTAATTAACTAAATGAAAGTGCCTTTTATTTAATACAAAATAATGAGACTTGAAACAAAAATTGAAATAAAAATTCGAATTATGGGTATAGTATTTATGATTTCAGGGCTACGCCACTGACAGTAATTAAATAGCTACATGTCTGTTATGATTTTGCAAATTACTCGAAGAAGAGGATCCCGAAATTGACCATTTATTTAGGTCCGACTAATGTGGAGGACCAAATAAAAACATTTATATGCTTTGCCTTTAACAATACTTAATACTAAAGTTTTTTAAAGTACTTGAGCAAGTTTCCCGTGGTTGGACACAGCTTTCTTGATACCGATAGAGACTTTGGACGCATCGCAGAGAATCATTAAATCCGCGAAAGAAAAAAGAGAAAAGCAGATATTTCTCACAAAACAAAAAAAAACACAAAAATGCGTTTTTGGTTAAGTTTAAACAAAACACAACAAGTTTCTTCATTGTATGAGTTTGTACTGCTTTTACATAAAATTAAATTTCAGTTAAAAGCTACATGACTCTTTTATCCATCATGAAACTTATCACAGATTGAGTTTAAAGTTTGTGGATAAAGGTGTTATGTACACAAAAATCTAGTTTCACAAAATCTTGTGTTTTTTTTAAATATTATGATAAACAAATGAAAATAGCCTAAAATTATGTATTTTTTGAGATATTACTCATTTAAAATAAAAGCAAAATAAAAAAGTTTCAATACAAAACGCATTTTGTTAATTTACTCAAAACTTTATCTCCCTTTATCCACCTTTATCCACACCTTAATCCACTTATGTCTTCAATAGTCAGCTGAGCACTTTTCCACCGTAAAAAACTAAGCGTATTGTTTTTTTCCTGAAACTGTTACTGTCAACTATCACTTCGCCAAATTTCAACTTTCTTAGGATTGGTTAACCGATTAGCAACCGGTTAACCGGCCAGTACCCGGTTTGGACAAGTCGAATTCGACTAGTCGGTCAAACGGATCATGACCGGACCGGTTATGGACCGGCCAAAACCAAACAAGTCATGACCGAACCGGTTAGGTTTAGACCGGTCCATAACTGCACAATTCAAACCGGTCAAGTCTCGGCGGATTTTGACGTCTACGGTCTTTAATTGCGGAAGCGCTATCAGCTATTGTAGTTCTAAATAGTTTATTTTATATAATATGTTCGTAAACAACGTAGTTTGCGTTGTCAGCGTTGTATTATATTAGTATTAGAAGTGAAGTTCGTAAACGATATAAATATAAACATTATAAACACATAGACGTTATACAAATAAATAGACTCCCATTCACATAAGATACACTCTAAAAAATAGACTTAAGCTGGTCGAATTTTTGAGGATTTGCACATGGCTCTTGACACCCCAAGGATCATGTGCAGAAGATTCGAATGTCAAAATTTCAGACATTTTTGTTCACGTTCATTTGTTTTTGTTCATGGTATTTGTATGGTTTATGGCGATTGTATAACTAGTGATCTCTTACATTTCAAACCAAGACATTTCAAACCGGTCAATATTATTAACCATTTTAGACCAGTAAAAACCGACCTAAACCGGTCAGTAAACCGGTCTTGATCTAACCTTTAAGTAAACCGGTCTTGATCGAACCGGTCAGTAAACCGATCTTGATCGAACCGCCCGGTAAACCGGTTTGATTGAAACCGATTAAAAATATATTTGAAAACCGGAGAACCGGTTAAAAATTTTATGGTTCGAACTAGACCGCCTTAGTTAACTCAAACTGCCACCTGGCTCACGTTCAGAATATACAGAAATGTTATCACCACGCGAGAAATTATTACAGAATATCATATTGTCATAAACGTAACGGTGATATTGCCGAAAGACGAAATATAGTAGACAAGTGTTTCATGTTTCTATAACATGGGTCTTGTGAGCTATGTATGTAATGTGTATTATATAGTTACATTTAACGTAAACATACATTGAAACTATCTATTTTTAAAAACCTTTTCATGAAGTCAACGGCCTCAGCTCCACATAAAGTTGTATACAAATAACGCAATGCAGTGGACTGTGCTCTTATGTGAACTAGCTGTTACACTATTTTTAATGAAATCTCCCTCTACCTCGAGAATGAAAATGTCTGTTGAGAAATTATCCACTAAAGAGCACAAGAAAGAACTAGGTACCCGCTAATCCATTGAACACTGCTCATTTTGATAGAATTATGCATCAACTATCCTTACTTACGTCCACTATGAATAAATTAATTTTCGCCCAAGATGCTGCTATAGATATCTATCTTCCGAGATAACTCCTGCCCGTTCAGAAAACAAAAAACCTAAACATTAAATTGAAGTTATAGAAAATAAATGAAAAGAGAGCACCCCATCCACATTGTATTCTGAAATAAATCAAACGGAAGAGCGTGAAAAAAACATAATCTTCGCAGAAGTAATAATGATAAAAATATTGTCAATATTATAGATTATGTACAAAATGTAGAATTTCCCTAGGGCCCGCGCAATATTATAAAATGTCATCACACAGGCAAACCTGTTGTTGCTAACAAAAATAGGCTTATAAAAGTTCAATTATCATCAAGCGATCAGACTTATATAGTTCTATAAATAAATCAATTAATTCTTCCGCATTCCGAAATATCAGTATAAAGCCAGACCTCGCAATATTGCAAACTCAAGAACTTGCTGAGATGGAAAAAGATATTAGTAGCAACCCTCAACTAACTATTAAATATATCAAATATATAATGTCAATATATATAATGATATGTCAAAAATTCTGCCCAAATAACTTCATCCATCCAGCGTCCTAGAGAAAAGCAGTCTTAAGCGCACTAGAGAAAAGACCATATTACCGAAGGTTATCAGTAATACAAATCTGCTCATACATCTTTCCAACAATATTAACTAACTAACTTAAAAACACTGTCCTGGAATATTCAGGGCTATAAGAAACATAAGGTAGAGAACATTTCTATTTTGATATACTCTTCGCCGGTGAAATGTGGATTTTAAACAATTTACCCGAATAACCTTGTTACACAAGGATTTTGCTGTTGTTAGTTCTCCAGCTATCAGAGGTTTTTCCGGTTTAGCCCGGTGGAGGTTTAGCTTTGTGTATAAAAATCATTTCAATTTTACCCTGTGCTTGACATAAACGATAGATTATTTGTAGAATTTTTTTTTATAATATATATATATATATATATATATATATATATATATATATATATATATATATATATATATATATATATATATATATATATATATATATATATATATATATATATATATACATATATATATATATATATATATATATATATATATATATATATATATATATATATATATATATATATATATATATATATATATATATATATACTACTACCATACGAGATCCACATCTATTAATAGAGACAAAAATATGCACAACGAACAAACTGGGTTCTAATGATATAATTTTCAGAAAATGTTAATAGATAGGATTTTTTTCTAAAAATGACGAATTTTATGTTTGATATAAAATCGAACATTATGAGGTCCTTCCAAATAATAAGCATACGAGATCCCTTTTAATATACACACAATATATATTGGTAGTACTATGGAAAACGAGATCATGCAGTGTTGCCTACTCTACGGATCTCACATTGTTTTTGTGTATAAACAGATATATTTGATTTAACTATAATGAGTATTTACGAACAATGAAACTGTTTTTTCAAAGAAAAATATTAAGAAGAGTTGTTATAGGTGTTATGAAAATCTAAAATAATACCAACTTTTAATACAAAAACTAGGATTCAATAAAATAAATGAGTGTTCTTTGTTGACAAATGACAAAATATTGATGACAAAAATATTACCGTTTTTTCAAAATGTGATTATAGTTAATATAAGAATGATAACAAACTATTTTAATTCAGTGTTAAATAATAGTTTAAAATATAAATTTTACACTTGCATGTCAACATTGTCAATAGAATTGTGCGCGGGCTTATTGTTGAAAGAACGTACGTCACGTTTTTTCAACGCGGCAATACCCGAGAAACCATCATATAATGAATTTCGGCAGCGAAAGCCATCACCAACGAATGTATATCCGTATTAATAAAAATAGAGGTAGGTATGTAGTTTTTTATATTTATTGAATGTTGAATGGTTAATTTCATGGGTACCTACACATAAAAGGTATGTACGGAACACATACATATAAAATATACTAAGTGTGCTAAATAAGTATACTAAATATAATTTTGGTAGTTTTAAAACAAGAAGGCATTTTTCTAAGGAATTTCTTATCCAAAAATTCTGAAATTATAGTTTCTTTGGGGGTCAATTTTTCCCCAAATTGACTCTATCATCAAGAAAATTAGACCGCTTTAATATCAAGCGCAAATAATTAATAATAGTAAATAGAGATAATCCATCAGATCTTTTTTACAATCATTATGTCGACAGCGGTTGGAATCAGTGCAAAAAAGCTACTAGTATTCTGAGGTCGGCTTTTAAAAATGGAACACATATTTTCAATTAATGCGGGAACATGTCCATCATTATTGCATAAAAATGTTCTACCATACTGAAAAATAAGATACGCGAAATATGACGCCTTGATTCCCAATAATAAATTTGTTATAAATTATTAAAGTCTCGCGCCCGAGCGGACCGTTTCGAACAGGACAAAGTCGTGACGCCACATTCTATAATTTACAAACGACGAGAAGACCGATTCGGTCGGCTACGGGATATCCCAGCACCCGACCGCTTGTTTTCATAGTTCATTTGGCCGCTTTTCGGCGCAAGGCCTACCGAATATTGTAGACTGTGACGTCACAGCTCGTTTCGGGCGGCGTCATTTTATTTTTATTTATGGGTTTTTGATCGCGCGAAATTAGAAATCTTGTTTTGTTGTGAAGTACACATTTCATTACAATGTTACGCTATGTTTTTAATATTATTTTTACATTTAAAATTTTAGTTATGTTCCCTATTATTATCAAGTGAAAGTAATTTATTATTTTAATAAAGCATAATGTGGCAAAAAAGACGTCAAGGGAATAAAATTTTATATCCTAATAATAAAAATAACAATCTTCATAAAGATATCAATCTTCATTTTTATATTGTTTTTAAAGTAAGTAGTTGTTACGCTCTTTTGCTCAGGTGTCCGTCTCAGTTTCGTCTGCTTTATTTTTGATTTATTAGTTTCATCTTTTGTTGTAGCCTCATCACCGTGATGTTTGACATACCTAGTTTATTTTGATTTTTCCCATTTATTATCTTTCGTGTTGTTACTTCCGAAATATTAATTTCATTGCTGTACGTTCGAAATATGTGTACAGAGTAATTCCAAGTTTAAATAAATATCTCTGAAGATCTCGGAAATAGAAAGAGATATGAAAATGATACAATTATGGCAAAATTGAGTAAACATGGGTTGATTAATATAATACGCTATCAAGGAATCACAGATATTTGGGTTGGTTGTGTTATTTGAAAAAGTTTTAGAAACTGGAAAACTTCAAATCCCACTTTCTTATAGGCAGTTATATTTTTTATTTCAAAGTTCTTTTAAAACTAACAGTTTAGAATGAGTAAAAGAATTATTACTCATTCTAAACAGTATCTATTCTTAAATAAAATCTTCTCACAGTTCAGTTGCCATTTGCATAATTCTTGTTGTTCTGCTACTTCTTGACATGATACCTAGATCTAATTATTTACAACAATCGAACCATGAGAAATCATTCTACACTGTACACTTAACTTTAAACAGTAAAGTTAGGACCTTAACGTGGACAAGACCGTTAAAACAATAAAATTTGAAACCGCGGCAAACCGCAAATTTCATCCGTCATATTAGTATATACTCGCACGCGTATGGCAGGCTTCGCACGTCGCGAGGTCCAATTTTATATACCATTATAACTGTTTAAAGGGAGATCCATATGCAATGTTGTCATATTTCCGGATCTCACATTCAAGGATATTTCCGTTACATTTAAATACAAATTTGACCGAAGCGCCAGCTGGGTGTGTTGTAACAAATAAATATAACAAATAAATATTTATACTCGGGTAAAAATAAGGAAAGTGAGTACCGGATAAAAATGCCGTTTTTGATGTGTTTCCTCCCTAACTAGATTGAAAAACAGTTTGGTTCGTTCCGAGATCCGGGCTTTGGATCTCATGTTCTCGGATTACGCAAATTACTTGCGTATATACCAAAACGGATCTCGGTTTCCGCCGCAAGGAATATATATATATATATATATATATATATATATATATATATATATATATATATATATATATATATATATATATATATATATATATATATATATATATATATATATATATATATATATATATATATATATATATATATATATATATACATATATTGTGTATATTGTTATATATTTTTTTTATTATATATATATATATATATATATATATATATATATATATATATATATATATATATATATATATATATATATATATTGTGAAAAGTAATCTTGGGTTTGTAGCATTTCATTACATAGAGCAATAAGCAAATAGACGAATAATAAGAAAGATACACTTACCAGTCCTATATCTAGACATACACACGGAAACGAACTACTTAGAAGTTGTACAAGTTCTTTCACCTTCATTGGGGATCTTTAGAGTGGTGTACGACCTGTTTCATTGATCATTTATACTTGAATTTGAAATATTAATACTCCAACACTTGCAGCGACGTTTTATGACATGAGGACGGAACTCAAATTCTTAGAATACACAAACCTAGTCTACTATTTATATTTGTTCTATTTGAACATATTATATATAAAAGCATTAGGCATACAGTTATTCAGAAAATGTTAAACTTTAAAATGCATAAAATCTTGTAGAACCTATTGAAAACAACTACTTTCTTAGCTACGTGCTAGAGAATATTGAATTACATATAAATAGGTTACGCACGGCGCTAGTCAAAAGAAATCGATCAGATGATCAATATTATTCTCGCTAGATTTACGATGTATGAAATGGTGCCCTCTCTTTGATCTTCATATAGTGGAGTGTAGTTTTAAATTTCCGAGTGTCACAATTTAGGCGACTGGCGGCAAAGAGTAAAAGATAAACAAACAACTATAAAAAGCTTTTGATGTTAGCCGACTGTATACTGAAAACAAATTGTGACACTCGGTAAACTAAAACTCCACTATACAGCAGCTTACAACAACGTTAGTCAGATATATCAACTGTCACATATAAAGGACTTCTTTTTATTGTCTCTCTCGTTTTATTATTTTTTAACGAAGAACACTCAAAGAGCGTATGTGGTAGATTCAGAATAATTTAGTGACAGAACCGTCAACTTTTGTGTTATATGCATTTACAATTTCACTTAGGGTCTACGCGATAAATAGGGTCTACGCGTACATGAAATATCACATGACGCGTACATGAAGTATCAAGCATCCATATGTATATATAAGTAAAAGATTAACAAATTTTCAAGTTAATTGTGCAAAATTGAGGGCTAGGAGAAGGCGATTAACGGCCATTTATACAAATTGTATTTCAATTTTTTTAAATCTAACATCAAAACAAGAAATGTCATATATCATCGCAACATGAATCTCAAATCATCCGTGTCTTCGTCATCAATTTCCTGGATGTTGAATAAAGTGTCCGGATGAGATGTGGGACGGGCACGCCGTTTACACAGTGCCTTGGTAGTTCTGACATAGCCAAGAGCAACTGCATCGGTGCCTTTTAGCAGTTTTTTTTCCATTGCTGCAGTATTTCGTGCACTTGGTAAATTGGAGGTCGAAGATTTATCTGAAGGCTGCTTAGTTTTTTGTCAGCACAAGAACGAGAATGTTGCCTCCTCATTCCCAACCACTCAGGTCTCGTTGTCGTTGGTTTTCCAGCCAGAGCTACACCTGGTGGAATGTTCATAATGCATCCTCCTGGCTGGGCAGAAGTGATACGAGATCCCGTTTTACATCGAATACCGATTACAAAAGTGAATCGTACCTGTCGAAGGTGTTGGAAGAGCTCATCTTTACAGGGCGCCGTACCATTTCAGCATGCATATTCCCAGCTTTCTCAACATCATCATGCGAGGAGGAGGGGTGGTTAAACACTTTGGCTTCTGTTTGTAGATCAGAATGTTTTCGGTAATTTTTCACAAAACCAAGTGTAGGAACAAAATATTCTTGAGTTCCAGCTGTTACATTCGATTGGTTGAAATTTTGTTTCAACTTTTCGTCTGTCAGTTTTTAAGAAGGAGATGACGTGGTCAGGCGACATTTTTACTGTAACTATATATTAAATTTATAAAACTGATTACATGTATTCAGTTTTATAAGCTTTCGATTTTATGAAAGGAACTTCGCAACGACGCACCGTTTTCGAGTTATAAGCGAAAAACCAAAAAAGGGTAGAAAATTCCCTTTTTCCCCCACCCGTCTGAAGCAGATGGGCTAGGGTTGGGGACTTAGAAAGGGGAGAATATAATTACGTCATAACTACCCCCAACATATTCTTGGAGCGCAAAACTTCCCCATTTCATGCATCCCTTTTTCGAGCACTCATTTATTAGACAATTGAATATAGTATACTGGTTCTGCTATCTAATAATAATAATAATAATAATAAATGGTCCTTATTAAAAATTGTATACCAATACAAATTTTATAAAAAAGGCGAAGTCTAGCGCTAGGCTACTTAACTCAACCTTTTCATATTTAAATATAAATTTAGAAATTACTTATTTAAATGTAACCTAGAATTAATAACACAAAAAAAAATAATAACAGACAAAATAAATTTTTAGTAATTAAAAATAATTAATAGCATGAACTAATAGTTAATTAATGTCAGGCATATAGCCTACTGTTATTGAGGAGCATTAATACATGAACTGAGGAAAATAAAAATCAATAAAATATACAGAAATAAATAATAATATTAAGGATAGTAATTTAACTTCAACTAAGATAAAGCAGATAGAATGCTAAAACATACACTAGAAAATATGTATACAGACATACACATATTTATACATATACATAGACATACATGCACACATACATATACATGGATATACGTATAATTGAAAGATAATACAAAATGTAATACAAAATAGATAATATCAAGTAATTTACTGTAATGAAAAAAAAATTATTTCACTTTCTTACGAAATTTATTTACAGGGAGGTTTTTAAGTTGATCGTCAAGATAATTGTACAATATTATTGCATTATATATAAAAGATCGTCGAAACATGGATGACCGATATCGAGGAAGAGCTAATTTCATAGTAAACCGCAGATTTTTTGTGGGTATTATGTCTAAGATAAATTTGTCGCGAAGGTAAGGAGGAGAGGATGTATTCAAAATTTTGTGAGTAAAGTCTGCTAGGTTATATTTGTAAAGATTTTTTATTTTTAGCCAGTCTAGAGTATTAATTTTAAGAGAAACATGATCAAATTTTCTGAGTCTGAAAATAAATCTACAACAGCTATTTTGTATTTTTTGTAACCGGTTTTAAGTGTATGTATCTAGACATGAAAAATAAATAATATTGCAGTAATTTAATAAAGGCAATACGAGAGACTCACACAATTTTTGAAAGTTTGAAATTCAAAATGGAAACATTACTATATAATAATTTTAAAGCTATATATCATTTTTTAGTATTAAAGAGACATGTTGTTTGAAACGCATATTATGTTCAAAAGTCAAACCAAGGTTTTTGGATTTAGTAACAAGAGTGAGTGGTTTAACATCTAAGGTTAGTTTAAGGTTTAATTCCACTTGACTCTTTACTCGATGACAAGTATAACAAATGTAGTATAACAAATGACGACACATTTATGAGGATTAAGCTTTAAATTGTAAATCAGACCACTGTAAATTGACTATAAATCAGAATTTATTTTTTTGCAAGATAAATCAATATCACGAGGATGAAATGAGTGTGATAACTGTGTATCGTCCGCATATAACTGGATTTTAGTATGATTTACACAGGAAATAATGTCAGCTGTATAAATTAGGAATAATATTGGTCCTAAAACTGACCCTTGGGGTACGCCCGAAGTGATAGGTAGAACATGAGATATGTTACCGTTCAAACTAACAACCTGTTTGCGGCAGCTTAGATATGACTTAAAAAATTTGACTGAATTGGTGCCAAAACCATAGTACTCGAGTTTGGCGCCCAATAAAGCGTGATCTAGAGTGTCAAACGCTTTAGAAAAATCCAAGAGGATAAGCGCGGCAGAATTACCTATGTCGAGAGCCGTGAGAACATCGTCGGTAATATTTGCAATAGCAGTGGCTGTACTATATCCTTTACAGAAACCGGATTGAAGTTGTGATACAATATTATTGCCTATTACATAATCTTAAATTTGTGTTTGGACTACCTTTTCTAGAACTTTGGATAAAGCGGGAATGATAGTAGTTGGTCGTAAGTCAGAATATACCAGTGGATTTTTCAATTTTGGTAAAGGTTTAATTATTGATAACTTCCAATTATTTGGAAAATGGCCAATCTCTAAGCAGCAATTTATAATATGGGTTACATGATTACAAATAACTGGTAAGCAATATTTTAGCATCTGAAGGTAAAACTATCTGAAGGTAAAACTGACTAAATGACAGTATTCTTGGTGGCAAATTTAAAATTTACAATTCCCATATATACCCTACTATGTAAATGAAAAATTTACATATAGTTTTTTAACAAGAATATTTTTTAATAAGAATAATTATAATTTTAACAATTATGTATGTATGTAGACTCAAGGTGATGACGGGAATGATGAGCAGATAGAAATGAACATCATGGAAAACTCTAACGCAGATCTGGCCGAAAAGGAAGTGAAGAGGAATAGGGGTTGCATGGGACTTCTTAGAAAAAGTAAGAAATATGAATTTTTATATTTATTCTAGATCTGAAATTAATATATCTGACCGGTTGGAGTTTGCGAAAATTCCTCATATTGCATGCCCCTTATCACAAGTCAATTAATCGCTTTTCAAGAAAAAATACGGTATTTGGGCAATCACTTGATACAAAGTTTTCAAACACTCAAAACTAGTTTACATTTATATTTGAATCCTCGCCTTCAACCGGCCGCACAGTATGATATTTTAGCAATCTAGGTGGAAATAATTATTTTTTTTAATAACGCAAATAGTTAAAAACACATTATATTCTAATAGAAGAAGATCTGTCTTACATCCCTACATAATTAGTTTTTCCACAATTGGCGTGGGACTTTAAAAGCGGAGTTCAATTTTTTTTTACCCGAGGGTATACAAAAATGGTATTTTCGCATCCGTATTAGTTGTTTGAGGTAATTCAATAAGAGAACTATACCCTCTTCTGTATTAATATTTGTGTGTTGTTACTATGATCTGCTATTTATCAAGGTATGTTAATGCGTTTTAGTTTTCTTGTATATAATTTCGAGTCTGTAAATGTTTTTTTTAAATAGGAAGTAAAGTAACGTGTAAAGAAATCTGTAGTAGCAAATTAGAATTGTATTTTAACATTATACTGTATTATACCGTAATAACCTTATATATTGTTGAAAGCTAGTCCCTTGTGTTACACAAAACATAAAAGACATTGTGCGCAAAACTACGGTTTCTTACATTTTATGTTCATTTTCAGAATGATTCCGCAAATTCTTCGTAAGTCTATTTTTGATGTATGGGTTGTTAATTCCAAACCGATCAGAACTGACGCTGTAATAGCATATATATTGCAAGAATTTGCCGACTTCTCATTTCTATATAGAGTAACAATTAGAAGTTTGTTTCAAAAAATAGAGCAAAGATGGGCTAAAGCAGAACACATCGAGAACGATTTTTGACTGAAAATGCTTTATGGCTAAGGAAATTTTACTCTTCCAGATAATGTCATCCAGGCTTTACCGGAAACATCCCAAGGCAGTTCAAGTAGTACTCAAAAAAGTTTTAAAGAGTCTGGCTACAGGTCCAAAAAACAAAAACTCAAAGCTCTTCTAGAATCAACTGTTCAAGAAGAATTATTCATGGCCACTGAAATTAAATTTCGGGAGGCAGGAAAAAGAGCTTCTGCTGCAATACCGTAACATGGGGATACTTTGATCAATTTTTATTTTCAAATCTGAATAACTTCTTTTTCTTTCAGTATACAGATCTACTAAAAAAAATTATGTATCGGTTTTACCTTACAAACATATCCTAAAAATTTGATATCTAAAAAACGAGTATTTCCTGAGAAAAAATATTATAAAGATGTGATCAAA
Source organism: Tetropium fuscum (assembly GCA_964058915.1). Classification (NCBI taxonomy): domain Eukaryota; kingdom Metazoa; phylum Arthropoda; class Insecta; order Coleoptera; family Cerambycidae; genus Tetropium; species Tetropium fuscum. The sequence goes on along the minus strand of CAXKVY010004504.1, from coordinate 567 downwards.
GATATACTGTTATTGGGGATACTTTGATCGACCTTGTGTTTTCTACGAAATACTAAAGTAACCCCATTATAACGAATAATAATTTTTTTTTTTTAAATTAGGGTTTATATTTTAGGAATTAGAAGCAAATTTGTATAAGGGGGCATCATTGATCACATGAAAATATTGTTTATATTCATCTTTATTTAAATGTGGGTAACAAGGTATAGTCTTACATTAATTAGACCATGAATAAAGCACAGGAACATAAAATAGTTTTCAGTCTTAAAAAAGAACCATTCTTTGGTTACATTAAAAATACAAGAAAAGATAATGACAAGTTAAACTTCGAGAATTGGAATGTCAGTTTCAAATTTATAGTACACATTCATATCAGAGTCCAATTCCTCCGAAGGATCGATCTGGATGTCGATTATATCTTCACTTTTGATCACAGACACATCATCTGCGATAAGTTTAAATTGTCAATGTTATTTTTTCTAATGGATTTCATACCCATGACGACAATTTCTGGATCGACTTCCAGTATCTTACACATATATTTGTATGTTTTCTTTCCACGGTATG
>CAXKVY010004503.1:0-34520 GCA_964058915.1 Tetropium fuscum | reverse complement strand
ATTTTTTGTTAAATGCCGATAATAAATAGGGTGAATTTAGAAATAATGACCGCTGGTGTATATGCGAAAGAGATTTTAAGGTATATTTGCCGCCTCTCTTATACTGCACTGAGACCATTAATACTAGAAACGTTTCTGATTCAGAAAGGTTGCTAACTTCAGACACTTATATTAACTGGTATTGTTAAGGATCCGCGAAACACCGCCAGGTAACGCCTTGGAAGCTCACTATTACTTATTCTTCTACTTCTACATGCTGAAAACAAACAGACCATCGTCTTCTTAATATTTTTTTGTCCCAGATAGATCTATTGAAATTGACCGTTATTCCATATTGTTTATTTTGCTATTTTTTGTTAAATGCCGATAATAAATAGGGTGAATTTAGAAATAATGACCGCTGGTGTATATGCGAAAGAGATTTTAAGGTATATTTGCCGCCTCTCTTATACTGCACTGAGACCATTAATACTAGAAACGTTTCTGATTCAGAAAGGTTGCTAACTTCAGACACTTATATTAACTGGTATTGTTAAGGATCCGCGAAACACCGCCAGGTAACGCCTTGGAAACTCACTATTACTTATTCTTCTACCTTGAATACAACGAAGTAACAAAGGCCCTAATGAGTAGGCAACTTTCTACTTTATGAACTGATTACACCGCCATTTATCTCATGCAAACTACTTATCATTCTTATCCTGATATCTTATTTTAAAGAAAAATTAGTAAAGTAAACCCTTACCAATAGGAATAGTTAAAGGTCAGTACTATTAAGAACAGTTTTTGCCTAATATACAATAATACGTAATCATACAAAAGCATAATGATAGATGCTTTGTGTATCATTTATTTAAATAGATATGTAAGGGAAAACTTAATAAGTATTCATAACATTTCTAATTCACTTCCGCTTTGATGACGAAACCAGAGATGTTTCAGATACGTCAGTGTTCTTGTGGCGTGTATTTGTTTTTCCCAGAGACATTTTAATATGTTCCATCCTTGTGGTCCGTCTTTTTCTCCCGAACGGTACGTTTGCCGGGCTTACTGTTGAATTCACTTGAAGTTTTCTTTGAATACCGTAAGAGATGTTCAAATAATTTGACAATTTCAACGAATCTGTTTCATTTTAATACTAAAATGTTATTTGAAACAGCTTCTTGGCAAAAGTAATTTATTGTATTTCCTTATTGCGTCAATAATATTTGGTGAAAACCGAAAATGTACTGTGCCTTGAGATATAAATCTCAACAACGGCAACGTCGTTTGATAAATTTTACTCGAGTTTTACGTCAATGTCGATTAATCAATGGAAACAAATTTGAGAGGTTGCCGAAACGCCGTCTTATACTTGTGTTTTCTTTAGTGTGTTCTGCGAATATTTATATTTATTGCGATTTAGGTGAATAATAAATGTGTAATTATGGTGCATTCTTGTATAGTTTGTAAAAGGCTGGATCATATAAGTCCGGAAAATGTTACTTTTCATCGGTAAGTATTTTTAAGGTTACCTACAAACTTTGACGGCTTGGCTTGGCCAGTGGCGGCGTTGAAACCAAAAATGAACTTTTTATATTGCTGCAATAATTAATCAACAATTATTTCATTAATTTTTATTATATAATTTTCATAGTACATAATCAATGTACGACATTTATTTGAAAAAAATGTATTCTGGTGATGAAAAATAAAATGGTATACATTGGAAGTTAAATAAAATCTTGTAAAAATACAGAACTCTAATACTTAAACACTGAATAATTATAAAAACAATTATTTTAAAATTTACAAGATAACGAAAGAAAACGTTTAATGTTAAAGCGAGTTCAAGTTCAACACCAAACGTCAATGACCAAAAAATAAAGCGCAAACTGCATTACCGATTAACCTTTTATTTTGGAAGTCTAACCAGCTTATGACGCCATGACAGTTTCGTTATTCATATGTTCTTTTATGTTAATATTATATTATATGCTATGCACTGAAGCAACCAGTGTTATTAACTTCCCAAATACGGACAATTCGCTCGTGCGACATCTAGTTATCATTAGAACAATTAAGACATTTTATGAGATGATGCAGTATTAGGAACAAGGCAATATTTGGCACACCTACCTTAATTGAATTGAAAGTAATTTTATTTGAAATGTGACAATAAACTTAATATGTATTGTTTTACAATAATATTAACCTTATTTTTATCTAAGTAATTTTTTACAATATACAATGCCTATTACATTATTAGGTGGTATGCCATGTTATAAATTTTTGGAGGATCAAAGACCACATGATATACCTCGTATAAAATTTAGGACTACCTGTGATTTTTACCACGTTTCAAGACTTATCTTATCAACAATGTTAATATACAACTAAGTATAATATAAGGTAAACATTACTGAATAAATTTCATTGTCTTCCAAAACTAACGCAGTTTCAAAATGCGGATAACATTAGATTTGTGCAACTTAAGTGCAATCCTCACTCTACACCAATGTTATGGAGCCAACATTTTGGCATATATCCTAGTGCCGTCATATAGTCATCAAGTCACTGTTAGGCCATTATGGAAAGAATTGGCGAAAAGGGGACACAAACTAACGTTATTAACGACTGATTTAATGGAGGAAAATGAAAATATTACGCAAGTTGATCTGAGTGCAACGTACAAACTTATGGATGAGTATAAATTTTCCGAAAAACTAAGCAGAGGTGAAAATATATTCAAAATAATTAAAGAAAGCCTTGACTTATTTGAGAAAGTGATAGAATACGAATTGTCTCATCCAGAAGTACAAGCATTATTGAACACGAAGAAGAAGTTTGATTTAGTCATCTCAGAGTTCGTGGCAACAGCTGGATTCGCTATTGGTAATAAACTAAATGCTTCCATGATTGGTATTGTTTCTATGGACGCGAATTTTCATGCACATGGAGCTGTCGGTAACCCTACGCACCCTGTGGCATACCCAAATTTTGATCTTCCATTTTTTTCGAATTTGTCTTTTAAAGAGAGAGTTTATAGCACAATTTTCTCCATTGTTTTCCACCTTTTCCACCGAACAGTACTTATCCCCAGACAGAACAGGGTAATAGCGAAATGGGTGGATGACCCTGCTCCAACAGGAGAGATTTTAAAGAATATAAGTATGTTGTTCATCAATGCTAACCCACTGTTCTGCAATGTCCGGCCACTGGGTCCAAAAACTGTCAATATCGCAGGAGGCGTCCACATGGGGTCGCCTAAACCATTGCCAAAGGTGAGTTACTTATAACGGCGTCCGGTGTGAGGACTTGGGGACCCAACTTAAAAACTGTTTGTTGTATAAAATCTGAAAGAACATTTTCGAACAATTTTTATACAACTGCATTGGTTGAGTAAACATTTCTAAAACGTTTATACAATCCTTATAGGCTTAAAATGGGCACAATTTATACAAGCAACGTTTGATGCATAACTTTGTAAACGTTTAGAGGATATTTTAGTCAGGCTTTAACCTAACTTTAAAGGAACTAATATAAGGCAATCCTATAGGTATTATATTTATATAGGCAATCGCAATATATGACTCTTTTACTGCACAAAGTAATAGTAATAAAAGTGTTCCATTCTGTAAATATTAGAATGTTTTTTAAAAAAATTAATACTTAAGGTGAATATATAACAAATCTATAAATGGTGAACTTGCAAAATATTCTGACCAACATGCCGATGGTAGCATCGCATACGCCTAGTCACGAACTTTTCTGCTCTTGTGATGTTGATACCTCGTTTACTTTGCCCATAAATAATTTATAAGTTAAATTAGGATATATTTTACCCCCTTTGATGGCATATATATATATATATATATATATATATATATATATATATATATATATATATATATATATATATATATATATATATATATATATATATATATATATATATATATATATATATATATATATATATATATATATATATATATATATATATATATATATATATATATATATATATATATATATATATATATATATATATATATATATATATATATATATATATATATATATATTACATTAGTTGTTACTATCGCAATAGTAACAACTAATGTATAGTGTTGATACCCCGTTTACTTTGCCCATAAATAATTTTTAAGTTAAATTAGGATACATTTTACCCCCTTTGGCGGCAGCTGAGAGAATAATTTCCTTTGGGTCCTGATCGCTTCTATATATATTACATTAATTTTTGCTATTGTGATGTTGATGCCTCGTTTACTTTGCTCATGAATTAATTTTAAATCAAATTAGGGTGCATTTACTGCATTTTACCCACTCTGAAGGCAGCCGATAAAATTTCCTTTGGTTCGTGACCGCTTCTTCGTTTTTTTTTTAAACTTTGGACGGCTTTCTCTTGGAAACAAGAGGGTGAATCAAAAAAAAAGTTTAAACAGAAGTTGTAGGGATGCGAGGGAGAAATCATTTGGACATAATATCCACGCCCAACCACTCAGCTTTTAGTTTTTTTAAATTGCTAAAGTTTGAAAATCGATTCTTCTATTGTATGGAGGTTAATGGACCACATTTTAATAACCTCCTGTCTGTTAAATCCTGATGTTAAATAACAAAAAAAAGATAAAACTAATTGATGAGGTTTTTTTTCGATATAAATCTCCCACCCCCTCGGCCGGGACACGAGGATCTTTTCTTAATTTGGCTTTTTTTCTTAGATTAAAAATTTGCAAAAAAAACTACAAACGGAAATAAAAAAAAGTATAGAACAAAGATGTTTGGTTTTTCACAAAAAAACAATATGCGACCATAAAAAATGGAGGTTCCCATTTAAAAAACAAAACCCTCTCACCCTCTCCCCCTGCCAAGGGGTGAGGGGTTGGATATTGTGTCCAAGTGATTTCCCCCTCGGAACTCGCAACATTTCTTTGAACTTTTTTTGGATTCACCCTTTTGTTTTTTAGAGAAATACGTCCAAAGTTTAATAAAGAACACCCGTATATATTACATTAGTTTTTCCATTGTGATGTTGATACCTTGTTTACTTTGCCCATAAATATTTTTTTAAATAAATTAGGGTGCATTTTAACCCCTTCGATGATAGCTGAGATTATTTCTTTTCCGTTCTGATCACTTCTGTATATATCTTACATTAGGTTTTGCCATTGTGATGTTGAAAACACTTTTATTTTTCCCATAAATTATTATTAAGTTTAATTAGGCACGTTGCACTTTATTTAGGGTAATCTTATTAGCGGCAATATTTATCAGCCATTTTGGAAATCATTAGTACTTTGTGGCAACTTTACAGGTGAAACTGGTATCAGAATATGGCAAGTCTCAAAATGTATTATTGTAAAAAGTAATAAATTAAGTGGATATTTAAAAAATAGCAATAAACTTAAAATTAAAACAGTGCAGTATTGGCAGGGTTTGAACTCGTACCTTTCGGTTTGTGGATCCACCGAGGCGCTAAATAATAGACTGACAGCTCAATTCTGAATAATTTATAAAAATATATCAAATACAGGACATATAGAAAAGTTTCAGAATTGTACGATTTGTCATTATTGATATTTTTTTCTGGGGGTAGGTATTAGCTATTGAATTTCGATCAAAAAAACTATAGTTCCGTTACCCAAAAACTCTTTTTAGTTAAACTATTTAGTACTTGAGATAGCGTGTTCATAAAAATTAGGCATCCAGACAGATGGACTGACATTTTGAAAATTTTTTAAAAATTAAATGCGTACACAATCGTAAAAAAGTTTTTGCTTTTTTTCTCCAAAAATTTCCAAAAATTTTCGGTTTTAGTTTTTCCCGTTCAAATGCTATTGCATTTACTCTTTGACTTTCGCTGCGAAGAATATGATAAGGGAAGCAAAATTAAGACCATCGTCAGGGTTCAGATTATCAATCGCCAATAAATATGTAAATAAGAAGTTTAAATTCAAAAACAGAGTGTTGAGTCACCGAATTAGGACAATAAACATGTTTCTGTTCTGTTTATATTCATATTTACATACTATTATCAACGTTATCAAAAAATAATAGTAAATAGTATGTCGAATAATTATTGAACAAGCATTCATATCAATAAAAACGCTGTAAAGATGAAGTTTATTTTGCTTTTGTGTGGTTACGTGCTATTTTTACGTGATGCGTCTAGAAATTGTGAATGTGCGAAAATTTTGGCGTACTTTCAAATACCTGCATACAGCCACCACATAACTTACAGACCGTTATGGAGAGAATTGGCGAAGAGAGGACATAAGCTAACTCTGCTATCCATTAACTTAATGGAAGAAAACGAGAATATTACCCAGATCGATCTAAGTGGAGTTTACAAAATAGTGGACAATTACCATATGTACGAAAAATTAAGCAGCGATGGTGGTATATTTACGACCATTATGAGAGCTATTAATATGATGGTGGAAGTACTAGAATACGAGATATCACACCCAGATGTTCAGAAAGTAATTAAAAACGAGAAATTTGACTTGGTCATGATGGAATTCATATCATCAAGTGGATTTGCCATTGCAAGAAAAGACAATATCCCGGTGATTGGACTAATGTCGATGGACGGACATTATAACGTTCATGATGCTGTTGGAAGCCCTACCCATCCCGTGGCATATCCAAGTTACGACATGCCATTTTTCAAGAATCTGAATTTCAAAGAAAGGGTAGAAAGTACACTGTTTTCTCTAGCATGGCGAGGTTTTATTAAATACGTTCTAGTACGAAAATATGACAACATGGCGACGAAATATTTTCCAGAGGCTCCCAAAGGTGATGCAGTTATGAAGAACGTTAGTCTGGTGTTTGTCAACGCCAATCCTCTGTTCAATAATGTCAGACCGCTGGGCCCCAAAATTATCAATATCGCAGGAGGTATCCATTTATCAGAACCGAGACCTCTACCAAAGGTAACCTATAGAGTATGTTGCTAAAATACGATGAATTGATACGATGGATGTTGCTAAAATGCGATTACAGTTTATAACCCGGTAAAAGTAGCTCAGGAAATAGGGGAAAGCTTACAATAATTCGCATAAAGCTGAAAATTGGTAAGAATGTTGGGAACACCATTACAAATGAAATGTATCCTCATCGATCCCACATCTGCAAAAATTATTTTTCAAGGTCAGAGTTCGCATATCTGGGTTTTTTGCATTTTTCAGCCAAACGGTAAGTTTTATTATAAAAATAGGTTAGACAAAAATTGTATATCACGCAATATCTATAAAAATTATTCTTATTTGTAATTACTTTTTTTCTGAGAATCACCATTTCTGAGATAGTGGTTCAAAAAGTTGTGTTCTCCATAATATACACGAGTAGGCCGCCTATATAATATAAGTAATAATACGTACAAATTGTACGATTTTGAGAATATAAAAACAAAACTCCCTCCCAGTACCTCATTTTCTATGTACGTATTACCATTAGCAACATATGTCTGCTATCAATTGTTCGTATGACAACGCTCCTATACCTGCTCCTTTTTCAACAGCCTAAACTAAATGCTATTGAACGTTCCTTCGTAGTAAAAACACGTGGTTATTGATAATATTTCCTAACTTTGTGCCGTTTTTAGTTCTCGTTTTTTGTCTTTAATTGCAGATGTGGGATCGATGGGGACTTTCACATTTCATTTATAATGGTGTTCCCAACATTCTTATCAATTTTCAGCTTTATGCGAATTATTGTAACCTTAAATGCCTATTTTGACCAATTTTGACACTTTTCCCCATTTAATAGTAGCCTTGGAAGCCTAGACGTTTGTTTAGGTATTTATCTTTGTAACAAGCATTTTGAGTAGCATGTAAGTATAATACATGACATCGCCAGGTGTTGATCACATATTCAAGAGTTTCGCCAGGTATATTTTATGGCACATTTAATCGGGCAATTAATACTATTATTTTTACAATTTTCTGAGATAAATATTTACTCATTCTAGAATTAAGGCAATACTTGAAGTAATGTTCACTCATATCTACAGTAGGTGACACTAAACTAAGGTTCAAAAGTTCAATGGGTTCTTTTGACACAAATACTGGCCATCTATCTACATTTATTTCTAAATATAGAACTGGATTTACATGTACAGTCATATCTACTGTTTGCTAGAAAAATGTTTCTTTACAGATAAATTTATCCGATAAAAAAGCTCTTGTGGTTTTACTGTTGAATAAAAAATAGTGATCAGCAACCCCAATAATCCCGAGACGCCGGTTTTGAGTCGAAGCAGACCATAAACGGCTAATATATACGCCATCTTGGAACCGCCTTAAACGCCATAAAGCAGTTGTTTATTTATCGATTTTTATGATATTTTGGTATGTTATGCTGCACGTCCATCTTAATTTAGTAGAATATTTTCAGGGCAATACGATATGTTATTAGTGATATATATTTTTTTATATTTTTTGGGCCAATGTGTTGGTATTTATTATTGGATTTCACTCAAAACTAATAGGGTTTTGCTCAAAAGCTTTTTCTGACAAATCTTATATTGTTTCAACATTTCGTTCCTGAGATAGTGTGTTTGCAAAAGACGTGACATCCGACGTTTTGAATGTTAAAATTTGATGACGAATACGTTGCTACAAAATTTTTGCCTTCCGACGAAAATTGGAGATTTTGGAGATGGACCTAAAAATATCTACCATAGCATTTTCTACAGTTACAAATTATAAAACTTATAAGAATCTGAAGAATATAAAATTCATTCTCTCTACTTTGCAAATATTAATTAATATACCTATAATTATATTTTTTTTACTTTCACAGGATCTTCAAGATTATCTAGATGAAGCCCCCCATGGAGTCATTTACTTCAACTTAGGATCAAATGTGAAAAGCATACATATTTCTAATAGAACCAAAGAAGTCATCTCACAAACGTTTGCTCAATTACCATATAAAATATTATGGAAATTTGAGGACGATGAATTACCAGGAAAACCAAATAACATCAAAATGAAGAATTGGCTACCGCAGCAAGATATACTCAGTAAGATTATATGTAGTACTCAATGTCTGAATTGATACACCAAAAAGTAAACATTTCACTATTTTCCCCTAAAATGACTAGAGACGTTCTAACACATTTTTTGGACTTCGTACAATAAAAGTACTTTTTCATTCCTTCATGTCGCTCATCGCTGTCCACAGGTCATTATTCCTGAGGATGATGGGGGGCACCTTGTCCGTCTTAGGTGATCCGTTCTCTTGTTCCGCGGTTTCCTCAGGCTTCCTTGCTTGGGCCTCTCTGGTCTTGGCGACTGTTGTGGGGGGCCTCTCGGGCTGCCTGCCTCTTTGCTGGGGTCTCTTCTTCGTCCGATGTGTCGATCATCAGCCGATACTCTTTCTTGGACCACTTTTTGGACTGGCTCTGATTTGGAGGTTGGCTCTGACTTGGGGGGTTGCTTCTGGCTTGGAGGCTGGCCCTGGGACTCCATATCCACGTTTTGGCATAGCTTTTCTGATGCTGCCTCTCTGGTCAGGGTCCTACTAAGCCTGGCGATTTCATGTGTCAGCTCTTGAAGCTGATCGCCTGGGACTTGAGCTGCTCTGCTTAGGCCTCGAGCAGCCTCCGTAGCTGGGCGTTTTCATCTTGAAGGGCTGCTACTAGGGCCCCTTGGTTAGACTGAGCAGAGCCCTCCGCAGATGCCATCTCTGGACTAGACAGGAACTCGTCCCTGTCGATAATAGCCTCCTCCTCGGCATATGTTAGGGCTGGCTGGTAAACCTGTGAAAAATAAGAAATTATTAATATGTATTATCAAAAAGTTAAAATTTGAAAAGCCTTGGTAGGCAGTTCAACGATTTTATATCTAACGTCTTGTAAAAGACGGTTTATGTGGTGCATCTACTTCGTAGTTCTTGGCTTCAGGTAATAATTCTCTTAATTAGGGTCTAATCGCCTTGTCATGATCAGTCCGTCTGCTACATCACAAACACATCCGCACACTTACAACTCCCAATTAGAACTCCTGCCACTCAGTGCTACACGCCTCTTTTGCCTATTTCAGTTTTAATGAAACAGAGTCTACCTGTACGTAATATACAGCTTACATTCTGTTTTATTTTTCAGGACATAAGAATATAAAACTGTTCATAACTCAAGGAGGTCTCCAATCTATGGAAGAAGCTATTTTCAACTATGTTCCAATGATAGGTCTACCATTTTTTGGTGATCAAATGGGTAATACGAATAAAATGGTTGCTAAGGGATACGGTTTGGCACTCGATCATACACATTTAGATGTGAACATATTTAAGACAGCTATTTTAGAAGTTATTAACAATCCAAGGTAAATACAGGTAGTTATTTAAGGTTACACTTAAATGAAGATAAATCTAATGCTTTGGAAAAGGGACCGCCTGGCCGTGAGATTTGACTGGTAAGATTTCGATCCTCGAAGTTAAGCAAGGCGTTGGTGGCACTTGGATGGGTGACCTAGGCAGGCTTGGGAATTGGCTGTGGCAGTCCAATTGAGACCTGGGGCACTCAACATCTGCCACGGGCGCGTGGTCCCAGATAAATTGTAATGAGGACAAAGTGATAAATCTTGGTAACTCAGAACCATGCTATCATAGAGAAAAACTGTAAAGAGACTTTGCCACCAAGCCACCCGTAATAAATAGGATGGTTTGAAGAAAAGTACTCAAGTAAGGAGGAATGCACAAAGGGCCTAAGTGGTGTAGTGGAAGTGAAACCACTACACTCTGACCCATATACACTGCGCAACTTATTTAACGCACAACCAAAAAGTTAACTCAAATTTGACGTTATGTATTTTCGACAATTTTTGTTCGTTTTGGTCGATTTTTTTTTCAAATTGTAGGTTTTTCTCTTAGGAACATCACTGTCTTAATTGTTTTGGTAAAACGAATGATTTTGATATTATACCAGGTGCTATAAAAATGTTATGTTTTTTTCCGAAATTTCAAAACGTGCTGTGGGCTATACAAGGTATTGCAAGTTATTGCAATTATAGCCAATTTAAAGCCTCTTGTTTTTTCTACATTTTCTTTTTTTATTCATTTGTTTATCTCTGTTACTTCATGAAATACACCGTTTTGAAACACCATATACTTTTATTCACATGAAATACATTTATCGGACAACTCAAACAGCTAGCAAGCTATGGAAATCGAAGATTACACGTCATAAACTGACAACTGTGTCATTAGTTTTTTGTTGACAGTCCAGCAATAATTAGTGAATAATGGAACGCCAAACCAGAAATTTAACTGGTGATGAATGTGTTGAGACAGCTACATTACATGGTGAAGGGTGGAGTTACAACCGCATAGCTGGAAGGTTGGGAGTGTCTCACACAACTATAGCGAGAGCAATTCAAAGGTACGCGGAAACAGGAGAACATTCCAGATGGGCCGGTCAAGGTAGATCTCGTGTTACCTCTGCTATCCAGGATCGCTTTTTAAGAGTAAATGCTGTAAGACAACGATTTATAACTGCAACACATTTAAGAGCACAACTTCAAGACGCAGGTGGTCCACTCATATGCGTTCAAACTGTACGCCGACGACTGAGGGAGGCAAATTTAAGACCCAGGATTGCTGCTCTAGGACCCGCATTAACAGTAGATCATCGAAGAGCCAGATTGAATTTTGCCAATGAGCATGTTAATTGGATGGAAGCAGATTGGGAACGTATTCTTTGGACTGATGAGTCAAGGTTCAGTTTGTATAATTGTGACAAACGTAATCGCGTCTACCGAAGACGCGATGAGCGTTACAGTCAATGCAATTTTTTGCACACAACTTTATATGGAGGTGGATCCGTCATGGTGTGGGGCGGAATATCTTTGACTGGGCGAACGGACTTGGTAACTGTGAATGGAAATCTCAATTCTGACAGATACATCACAGACATTCTTGAAGCACATGTTTTGCCTTATGCCCCCTATATAGGACCCAATTTTTTACTTATGCAAGACAATGCGCGTCCCCACACGAGTCTTATCGTGAGAAATTATCTTGAAGAAGTAGGAATTGATCACATAGACTGGCCAGCCCGTAGCCCCGACCTTAACCCCATTGAACATGTTTGGGATTTTATCGGTCGGCGGTTACGAAGTGAGGGACGACAACCCCAAAATTTACAAGAATTGGAAGGACGCCTAGTCGAATTATGAAATGGCCTAGATCAGAACCTAATCAGAACTTTGGTTTTAAGTATGAACCAAAGATGTCGGGAGGTCATTCGCAGAAGGGGTGGAAACACCAGATACTAATTCTCTATTTACTTTTGTTTTGTTTCCTGTTATTCGTTGTTTTATGATTAAAGCAATCCATTTTTCTAGGTATGTTTTTTGAGTTTTTGTCCTTTTAAGACCTTTTTCTCTTCTAAAACACCTTGCATCTCTCAATAAATTATAAGATATCAAGGAAAACAGAACGCAAAATGAGGCATTTAACCAGTATAATGAGTAATAAATAATGAGCACTTGACAAAAAAGAAAGTTAATAAATTTAATAAAAATCACGTCAACTCAAAAATTGGATATTTTATGAAGTAACAGAGATAAACAAATGAATAAAAAAGAAAATGTAGAAAAAACATGAGGCTTTAAATTGGCTATAATTGCAATAACTTGCAATACCTTGTATAGCCCACAGGACGTTTTGAAATTTCGGAAAAAAACAACATTTTTTTAGCACCTGGTATAATATCAAAATCATTCGTTTTGCCAAAACAACTAAGACAGTGATATTCCTAAGAGAAAAACCTACAATTTGAAAAAAAAATCGACCAAAACGAACAAAAATTGTCGATAATACATAACGTCAAATTTGAGTTAACTTTTTGGTTGTGCGTTAAATAAGTTGCGCAGTGTACATACATACATACATGCATTGGAAAATTTTTTGCAGCAGACTTCATCAACCATTATATCTTGTTAACTGCGACCGGTAAAGCCGAAGACCTGGAACCGAATAGCTCAGAAACTATCAATTTGCTTGCGTCCGAATGGTTTGTCGGAGAAAAAACTTAATAATTAAATTTGTAGGATTTTTTTTCATTTTGAAAAGTTGATAGTTTCCAAGTTATATGCAAATAACCACAAAACAATTGACATTTTTAACCGTTTTTGCATTTTTTTCAATGTTGCGTCACTAAAGCAAACCACGTTAACAAACCAAATGTCACACCATCATCTCGAAAGAGATGGAAATACCAACTAAATATTGAAACCTTCTCTCCGAACTACGCAGAATTTTATTTATGTAGTAATTATAAATAAGTTTTGTAAAAATCATGTATTACTACTTTCAATAGGAAACATCCCTTTTTTTATTGCACAAAAATGTTCCACCATACTGAAAAATAATATATGCGAAATATGACGCCTTAATTCCCAATAATAAATTTGTTATAAATTATTAAAGTCTCGCGCGCTAGCGAACTGGTTCAATCAGGTTCAAAGTCATGACGCCACATCCTACAATTGAGAATTGAAACGACGAGAAGACCGATTCGGTCAGCTACAGGAGATCCCATCACTCGACCGCTTGTTTTCATAGTTCATTCGGCCGATTTCCGGCGCAACGCCTACCGAATATTGTAGGCTGTGACGTCACAGCTAGTTTCGGGCCGCGGCAATTTTATCGCTGTTTAGATCCTCCATACCGATCGCGCGGAATTAGAAATCTTGTTTTTTCGTGCAGTACACGTTTTATTACAACGTTACGCTATGTTTTTTTGTATTACTTTTATATTTAAAATTTTAGTCATGTACCCTATTATTTTGTATATTTCCAGATACAAAAAGACAATTAAAGAACTAGCAGATCTTGTGCTGGATCAACCAATGACTGGCTTAGAAAAGGCAGTTTGGTGGACAGAGTATGTGCTCAGGCATGGAAATACGGAGCATTTCAGGGACCCTATTGTAGACTTACCTTTATACCAGTATTACCTCTTGGATGTGATATCTTTTCTACTTCTAATAATATTTTTATGTTTATATATGATTTGCAAATGTTTCCAGTTACTAAAAAAACTAATTGCCTCTTTATATTCGCATGTATTTTCCAGGGAAAAAATTAAAACATTATAGTCTTTTAAAAAACCTGAATATATCCATGGCTTGGTGAAATACATAGAATTACATATATGTACTTAAATTATAATCTATTTTCGTTAAAACCCTGTAAAGGTTTCTCATAAAGATCTCTTTTTTGACAGAAATCTTATGAAGCAATCAATACTATTCAATACTAGGGAATCACTAGAATCTAGTGATGTCCCAGTATTGTTAGTAAGTTGCCTAATAACTGCATAAAACATGGTCGCGTGGTTTACTTATTATTAATGAAGACGCTTATATAATATTAGGTATATATTGTATGATAATAGTATAATTATTTATACAATTTTTGAATAATAGTGTTTGCACATCCGCAGTGGCGGCTTGTGGATATTTGAGTAGGGAAGTCGGGTAGGCACAGAAGTGCGATTAGGGTCCAGCATCAATAGAATGCGCCGCAAGCGATTTTATTTAAGCTCAGGATCAAATGCCTTAAATGCCCAGTTCGATATTTCCTAGGGGTAGGGGAGACCGGGGCTGGTTGTAACAAAAAATATTTCACATTTTTTTATCTTTGAACTGTTTTAAACAAACAGGATTTTTGCGTGAAATTCTACTTACATATGTTGTGAACAAATTCAACAACTATATATGATAAAATATTTAAACACTAAACGTCCAGCTTTTTTTTAAACAGATCTTTGTTACACTGTGCCCCGCCTCGGGGTAAATAGTAACACTAAGCGAGATAAGTTGTAACGCATATTATTTTTACTGCTTTATTCATTTAAATACAAACCTAAACATAAAAACGTTTCAAAAAATATAAATTAACATTATTCAACATTTAGAATTTGAATACACATGGGTATGAGTATTACTGGTTATCTATTATTCACTATCAGAATCGCAATTATGGCAGATATATGGAACATTTCCCTCTGTACAATCTTCATGTGACCACATTTTGCACTCCCGGCACCTAATCCACTGTTCGTTCGGTTTGCTATTCCCATATGCTTCAGTGCAAACTAAACAAAAATACTCGTCTTCTGAGGAATCGTCTGATTCGACGAAAACCTTTTTCTTCACTTTCTTCACTTTTGACTTCATAATTTCTTTGGGTTTTTTCGACTTTTTGTTCTTCTTCCAGTGAATCTTTTTCTGGCGTATCAGTAAGTACCGCAGATTTTCTTTTTTTTCGACCCCTAAGGGTTGTCTTTCGTTGCTCGGCTTTAGGAAGGGGGCGAACAAACTCTGGAGAGAATATTATATTTCCTTTAGAAGTATTTTGAGAAGTAATTTCATTGGATCCTGATGTTGAAGCAACTGGCTCTAATTCAGCTATTTCAGATGAGTGAGTCAGTGGATAATCTATCACACTAGTCGGTAAATTAGATGTGCACATATCAGAAGTTTCTTGAGGTAGATCAGCTGACGTCATAGCAACAGGTTTTAGTTTAACTGTTTGATTTGATGAGGGCATAGGTGGTGGTGGTTGATCCGTCACACTTGACGGTAAAAATTCTTCGTCACCGAAAATATCTCGGTTAAAAGGTTCTATGCCAGAAACTTTAAAACCTTTCATTATGTTTATAGGAGTGGTTGCTAGCGGTAAAGCATCTCGAACTAAAGACTGGATGTCATAAATTGTCATAGACTTTCCAGGGTTGCTTCGCAGCCAACTGTCTTGAGCAGAAGATAAATATTTTTTAAACGGCCCATATACACTCCTGTCCAATGGCTGGAGACGGTGTGAACAATAAGTTGGAAAGGACAACATTACCACCCCATTATCTTTTGCGTAGTTTATAGTTTTTATTGCTAAGTGGGACTCATGATTATCTAACAACAAAAGGACTGGGTTTTCTTTCGAGGACTTAATATGAGCAACGAAGTGAACCATAAATTTGTAAAATTCTTCTACCGTCATCCAGCCAGAACCATTGGCTGCACCAACGGACCCTGGAGGACCATCTCTAATGAAGTGATCATGAAATTTTTTTCTGGGAAATAGAAACATAGGAGGCGTACAATTTCCTATCGCACTTACGGCAACACATACGGTGACCAGAATCCCTCTTTCACTTAAAGTAATGCCACCTACCTGCTTCGTTCCTTTTACAGCAATAACCTTGCACACTCTCTGCACAGCGGTTACCCCTGTCTCGTCGAGGTTCCATATTTGTGCAGCTGTGAAATTGTATCTATCTCTTACGTTAGCTAGTTTATAAAAAAAAAGAGAAACATTGGTTTTATTAAAATTCGTTGCTCTTTGCAAAGTTGTAGGTTCTGGAGTTCTAATAGACAGATCACTTTTTTTTTTAAGAAATATTGTTAGCCAATCTTCCCCGGCAGATTCGTTTCGCTTCCAGGAATCAGGAGCTTTAATATCATATTTCAACGCACACTCATAAGCCAATTTACGGACTTCCTTGGAAGTCAAACCAAAATAAATTTTTGAAGCGTATTTTAAATATTCAACGAGGCTGACTGACTGCTGACCATTAAAAACTGAACGTTGCCTATAGCCTACATTAGCCAATGTGATACGAGCTTCGGAATCTCTTACCTTCTTAATATATCTATAGAGAGTGACGTGTCATATATTTAGAGCAATTGCCACTGAACGAATGGACTCCTTATTATGTACAACTCTGTTTACTGCCTCTTCCACGTCTTCTTTAGAAGTAGAAACTCGTTCTGTTTTTTTCTTGTACGTTCTCATTCTAAAAATTAAAACGTAGGTATTTAGGAACATGGCACATATAGCGGGGTAAGTTGTAACATGTTACATTTTGCCCCGATGAGATTGTTACAATTTGCCCCGAGCTGGACTTTTTCTATTATGTCTCAACAGATTAAAAAGTAAACATCAAAGTACTGAAAACCTTCGTTACTATAATAACCTAGACTGTAATGATTTATTTGTGACAAAAAAATTAAATTTCAGCCGGTTTCTGATAATAGATATTTGAAATTAAAGTAAGAGGTCGAAATTTACTTACGTGCTTAAATTATAAACACTCCCAGAAATAACAGCAACACCAACGTCTATTGCTTGACTGTCTGCGTATAACTGACCTTCACAGTGTTCTCTAGAAGCCTACACATGATACGGGGTTGCCAACTTTTAAATTCTGGAAATATTTGGTGTGTTACAACATACCCCGTGTTACAACCTGCCCCGGTATCCCCTAGTCATAATTTAAGAAAATTTGTATTTTGTAAGATTATAATCACAAACTTAGTAATAAACGTTGTTTTATTTAACTATAATTACAAATACCAGGAACTTTTAAACAGATTTAATTATGATTCGATGTCATCGATGTCACGTCTCTATTCTACTGGGAGCCTACGTAGCACATTCCAGCTTACAATGACAGGCGGACCCAATAGTCTGCTATGAGTGAACCACATTGGGAACCGTCGGAATCTTGAAATTTTGTTACCGTTTTTCTTTTCAACTTGGATATTTTAATGATATTTTGTGAATGCACTTTGAACGCTTCATGTTTTTTGACGCTCGTTGACAAATTTTTTGAATCAAAATATCCCTGACAAACCCAAACATTCTGTCTCAAATTAGACAAAAGTAAAGATGGCCAACAAAATTATTTATTTTAAAAAATACAGTATGGC
Organism: Tetropium fuscum; assembly: GCA_964058915.1. Taxonomy (NCBI): domain Eukaryota; kingdom Metazoa; phylum Arthropoda; class Insecta; order Coleoptera; family Cerambycidae; genus Tetropium; species Tetropium fuscum. The sequence continues at coordinate 16,791 of CAXKVY010004503.1, read as the reverse complement.
CCAAAATAAACAGTACTGAACTTATTTTCTTGATTTATTAAAGAAATACATATTATTTACATTTTATTACATGTTTTAAATGTGCATCTCCTCGTTCAAGACAGACTTCATAACGACGTTACATGTTGGTCGTCATGTTACGGAATATGGGTTGTCTCAGTTCTGCGAAGGAGGCTCGAATGACATCCTGTAATTCATCAATGGTTTGTGGTGACTTTGTGAAGACGCCATCTTTGGCAATGCCCCAAATGTATGTATTCGTCTGGAGACGTGAGGTCTGGCGAATGTGAAGGATAAGGGAAGTCAGTAAATCGTGATATGATTTTGTTTGAAAAATGTCCTTCAGGAAATTGGACGAACTGCGGCAGCAGTATGACAAGTTGCCCCGTCCTGCTGGAAAACATGTTCTCGAAATGCAAAATTATATACTTACGTGCACGACGGAATCGACGTAGATCAGGGACAAAGCGTGTTAAAATTTGTTGTATGTATCGCTGTTGATTGAGTGTGATTTCTCTACCATTTTCTTCGATATTATACGGACCAATGATTCCGTGTCCCGAAACTGCACACCAGATACTCACTTTTGTACTAGTACTGAGTTATTGAACTCCCAGGTAAAGCTAATGAAAGCGGCGATTAGCAACGAAATAAATTCGCTGCCCTACTCATAATTAAAAAAAATATGTAGGTAGGTATTGTATTATAGAGAGCAGATGATATGAGCTGACTAAAAACAAAGCAAGACAGCATAGGAAAGAGGCCAGCCTTGAGTTATGGTTCATGTTAAAAATAGCGGTTTAGGGTTTAATAGGTATTTTTTTAATAAAAATTGGCGGTCGATAAAAATGGGGCTTGGTAGCATGCAGATACCAAGGTACGATGGTAAAATGGTTCCTTATGTAGTCGGGCCATTAGTGCTATTTTCAAACGTTAGTTTTCCATTGCTGTGTCTTCTTACGTGCATCTAAAAATTTCTGAAACACGCATAGCACAGCCAAGCACCAAGTATTGAAATAATCTAGAAATCCTATACCCTCATTGACTGCGGAATTCACTCTGTGTTTTCATGGTAGTAATCAATTAGAAAAATAAAGTCGGGTTCACTGAAATTATGCTACAGCTATTGAAAATCATTGGAAATATTAAGTCACTCTTGTAACCTTCAAATTTGAGTTTTCTCGTTGTCGTACAAAATACACACAAGAAAAATCAGTGGCGGCTTTAGGGGGCTTTACATGGTAGATTCCAGATTACTACTATTATGTACTTTAATATGAAAATATATTGGGTGTATTATTATTTTCGCCCTCGGCTACATGCCACTGTTATACATTACGCATTATGCACTATCCTAAACGTTTGTTCCTTATTTATTGTGAAATATTACTTTCTATGTTATCACTTTTTTAAAGGACCTAAATAAATGCTATAGGTACCTACTTACATTCTGACGGCGTTTCTTTTTTCCCGGATTTTTTTTTTATTTGTAATGTTTAGAAAAATATATTAATACACATTTTATTTTATTTCAATTAACTTTTTCGTAATATATAATATATAGTTTTTTTTCTGTTTGAAAATGTAGTGAAATAATCACTGGCTATCACTGTATAATTACCAAAGAAACCTCCCGCTTCAATTTTTCAAATGTACTTGCGCCCTCCCCCCAAGACTACTAAACCCTAAAGCCGCCACTGAGAAAAATACATTTGGCCTTTGTGCTGGCCTTTGAGTCTATTAGACTTCAATAATGTGTTTCAATATTTGTAACACGACATTCCCCACCCAACGCTATTTACAATTAAAAAATTTGGTAACAATTCGGTTAGTAGTTTCAGAGGTTTTGATTTGGGCATTGGATGGAACCCGGTGAAATAGGGATTAAATTACGGTAGAGGAAGAATTACATGAAGATAATCCAATTATTGAATAAACAGTAGTTAGTTTTTAGTGAATTAGGCCTCAAGGGGAAACCACTTTAAGAAAAACGCGCCGGGAGATCTACCTCAGTGGTGAAACGGGCTCGAATATAAGAGACAGAGTAGTATGGTCATATTTTTTTGTCCTTTTAGCCAGGTTTGTAAGGGAAATCGGATTTGCATGCAACATTTTTCTATGGCCAATGTATTTCCAGATATTTGTCACTCTACTCTACTCGTTTTTCCCTATCTAGCAACATGTTCTAATTTTTCAAACCATTTATCCTAAAAACCCTAATTTGCTGTGATTATTTGTGAGAGTTGAGTTAAAGATAGAAAGAAGTTTATGGAACATAAATGATGTAGAATTTTATACCTAATATTTTAGATCCTATTCGTTTTCCTCGTCAGAGTAACAGTTTTTGAGAAAAATTGCCATTAGAGGGTGGTTTATGAGGCAAAAGGGGATGTTGTACCCTCATGAGAGGTGGGTTTTGATATGTATTTGGATGTCTATTAAGACTCTGCGCCAAAATTTTTTAAACTTTATAAATTATTTCTCCTATTTGCCATTTTAATTTCTAATTTGCTGTGACTACTATAAATTAAAGTAAAAACGTATATTTAATAAAACAAGTTTATAGAATTATATTATTTATATATTATATATTATTCTTCTATTATATATATTATATATTTAATTGAAGTACCTATTAGAAAGCAGAAATATATGAATATATTACTACAACTCAAAGGAGTTCAATAATTTTGCTGCAAAATATGATATTAAACTAAAAACCTCGAGTCATTATTACCCACCATCTAATGGTATGATTGAGGGGACTTTAGAGACCGTTAATGGTTTGCTCTCAAAATCGTGAGTCCTTACTTACTGCTAACTCGGAAACTAGTGTTTCATCCCGGAAATATAATAAAATTAAGTTAAATAATCTCTCAAATGCTACTATTCCGCTAGCTAGCTAAATATTATATTCCGCTAGCCACTCTCTTTAGAAGAGTGAAGGGGCTCCATTCAAAAACACCAGGAATTCAATATGTACTGACCAAGGACGATGAAGACAGCCTTGTCAGGGCTATTAGTGTTTTAGGCTATTAAACTATAATAAATATGAAGCTGATGGAAGTGAAAACTTTAAGATTAGAACAATTATAATTTAAGGATTTGTGATGTTAAACATTTTTATTATTGTTTTTTGGTTTATTATTCACCAAAAAATGCCTATGCTTAGTTTTTTATGTTAAAACATTACAAATACTTAATTATTGGTTGAATATATTTTTTACCAAAGTACTTACTTACCTAATAATAGCAACATGGAAAGAGTTTTTGAAATTTCTTTTATAAAATAGAGAATAGTTTAAAAATTAGAATAGAATAATTCATCATTTTTAAATTATTGTTTGCTGTCTTTTCCAATTAATTCGCCGTTACTGTATCCCGTTTAGAGGATGCAGGTATTTTTAGTTAGAGTTCAGCTTTAGTAACGTTATTAACTATGTACTTCTACTTTAATTATTTTCTTTCAAAGGAAAATAAATAAAGACATAATATTAGAAAATAATGCAACTTCCTATTCGCATTTTTTTTAGAATAAGAAAATAGAAAGAAGAAGAAAAACGAATACGAAAACGATCACCAAACTACCTTGAATAAATCTACAAAATTGTTATTGAAAACCCGTTATTAATAAATTAATGTTATAGACTGATTCATTGACATTTTGTATTTGCATACCTATATTGTATCTGCATACCTATATTTACATGAATTCAAATGAAAACAACCATTTGAGCGATTTTCATTCTAAAACATTTTTGTCGTGCAACTTCACATTTTATTGCCTATATTTTACGTTAAAGGTGAAAAGATAATTTCCATGTGCCTCGGTTGCCATGCTGATCCGTTTGCCCGCATCCCGTAAACAACAATTGATCGAAGGAGTTTATAAAATGAGCAGAAATCTCAGCAGGCCCCTATTAGTTGTGGAGTATACAGTGCGAGATGTTCAGCAACAGCGGTACAGGGACTGGCAGAAAGCAGCGCCCCACCACGGGGTACTTAGTGCGGCCTCGTCTGGGTGCCCTCAGGTCTCTATATTCTTCTAGGCCCTTTTCCGCTTACCCCTCGGATAAAAGAAGAAAACTGAAGTGAGTCTAAACTGAGCTAAAAAGTGTCTGTAACAAATGCTCATTTGCTTCTACATTGCTATCTGCATTTTATTGACTTTCATGTCACTTATTTAACTTTAAGATAAATAGAGAAACAATTGTTTACACTGGGTGCTAAACAAATACCTGTTTTTTCAAATTTCAAATGTCAAATTTTATCTTGTGCCTAGCGTTAAACAAACACCCTGTATTTCAAAGTTTTATACAATTTATTATATGTGTCTGTTTAAAACAAAAGATACAAATGTTTTAGTAAAATGTTACATTTTCTCAATAAAGTACCAAAAAAATCTCAATATTTCATAATCATAAGGACTCACATTAGCATTGATATATTTTATGTAACAATAATAAACATTAAACATTAAAACCTATTATTAGTAGCCCCTTGTACAGCGTCCCTTTTTGGAAATTATTACAAAAAGGGTAAAAATTATCTTAGCAGCTTCATTTTAACGAGTCTACCATACTGCAAAATTTTCAGAGTACGGGATGGGCGCTTTTCCGCAGGCGCAGCACTTAAACCTGTCTTTCTAGCGCGGTTACGATTTTTTATTACAAAACTTAATTTTTTTATTTTAATTGAAAGCTTATGCGTCAAATCAAAAGAAATTTTTTTTATTCGAAAAAGCGGGTGAGAATGTCGAGTCCCGCATCTACAACATATCACTCTAGCGCGGTACCGTTTTGTTATTGCACAACCACTACTTTTCAGTTACAATTGCTCATAATTGCCTAAAAAAGATAGTCGATAACTTTTCCGACAAATTTTCAGCCTCGTTTATTCAGTCCGACAACGTCAATATGTCATGCTATAACTGACATGACTGTCGGTTATATTTTGCATCTGCAACATATCACTCTAGCGCGGTACCGTTTTGTTATTGCACAACTACTACTTTTCAGTTACCATTGCTCATAATTGCCTAAAAAAGATAGTCCATAACTTGTCCGACAAATTTTCAGCCTCGTTTATTCAGTCCGACAACGTCAATATGTCATGCTATAACTGACATGACTGTCGGTTATATTTTGCGATTTCAAAATTTGGTACAAAAATCACACGTGATAGCTTGGTACATTTTTGAACTAAATATAGAACTGTCCGACAAAAATAGTGGATCATATTACCAGTCCGACAAATAAAAAGGGTAATACGATGCATCCTTAATCCAATTTTTATTTTCATTTACAATTAGCTGCAAATATTATGTAAATTAATGTTGATATGTTGAATATGATTTTATTTAATTTATACTCTAATAGAGGATAACTGCAATTTAAAATTAGGTGTCGTGCAATAACAAAACGATACCGCGCTAGGTTGCAGGTGTCGGGCTCGAAAATCGCACCCTCGGACAAAACATATTTCGGTCAAAAAACTTTTTCGGACAAAAAACATTTCTTTCGATTTGACGCATATGCTTTCAACCGGTGCATTCGCCGGTATATCTTCGGCTTCGGACTCCAAGGTCCAATGCCAATAAAACTAAAATGGGACTCACTTGAAAACACTCCCTTGGTAATAAAGAAATTATTTTTAAAATTGATTTATAAATGACGGAGTTCTGAGGTAACAAACATACAAAAAACATACAGCCGAATTCAGATCCTTCTCCGTTTTTGAAATTGGTTAAATAGTTAAATAGCAAAGGCTAACCAGCCTAACCAGAATAACAATTTCCATAAGCTAGACACATAGTCACAAATTAAGATCAAAGTATGCTATTAATTTCATGGTATTATTTGTTATTGAAGAATGATTATCTAAAAGTTTTTATTAGAAGCTGCCATTGGTAACTGTATCCATGGAAACGTATTTATTTATGCCTAGCCATCTTACATACAATGTAAAACGTCATCCATCATAAGAAATAATAATTACAAAAAAAGTGTATTGAAACCATATACATAAAATTAATTTGTCTTAAAAATGTTTATAATGAACCGGATTTTATATTATATTAAGTGTGAGAGTGTTTTATTGATCTCTGTCTGTTGCAAGAAGCACGTAACCCACAGGAATACAAACAATAAAATGTGTACTACCCCTAACCACGTCAAACTATTATATAATTTAGTTGTTTACCTGCAGTTGGTCTGCGATCAGGTGCATTTTATTAAGGTAATAATTATATACATTAATTATTAGTTAAATAACATTTCCTCATTTAATTTAGCAAGTTGAGTTTAGGTTCACTATAGTTTTACTATAATTATTAGCGCACTTTATAAACACATATATTTATGTGGACGGTGGTATTGGCGGCTGATAATATAAACAAGGACAAATTTTATTAACTTCAAATTTTATTTACTATATAAACAAGGTGAAATTTGTTTCATTTCGCATTACGCTTTCATTCTGATGTCGACGCCGACATTTATGTTTGGAGAATCAACGACATCATTTCCAATATTTTAATAATTATTATTTATAATGCTTTGTTTACATTAAATTCATGATTTTCTTCTTCTGTTCTCATATTGATGTACAATCATAATACATCCTCTGTATTTCAACTGTAAAATTTGAGGGGCAAATTAGTGTAGTAGTAAATTACTAAAAGTTATATAATGTGTTAATTACGAATAAAATTGTAATTAATGTATAGAGGGGCACTAATAGATAATGCAAAATACAGTTGAAACATAACAGCATTATTTTTGCACTAATACAATATTATAAAAATTAATAAAATGAAGTTAAGTAATACATATCTACTTATACCTATTATAACACATATAATATCTAGGAGAGTAAGTACTAAAAGAAAATAATCTCTTTTTCATATTATAAATTTAATATCTGGGTAATAATAAAATATAGATGATAATAATAAAATCATACGCTTATAAAACAAAAGGGGACGGATTAAAATCACCCTAATAACATTGAAATTTTAAAATACCACAGAATACTCAAAAATGTTTGCTACCTCACCGATTAATTTAGTATTTAGACTTTAATTAGTGTCAGTAATAAGAAAATCATACAGATTTACAACAAAACAGGGGAAAGTAGGGTGAAAACCGCCACAATAACATTGAAAATTTAAAATTCTACAGATCACACAAAAAAGTTTGTTACATCACCAATTTTGGTACATACACTTTAATTCGTGCCCTTAACAAGAAAATGAAACAGATTCACAAAAGAAACAGGGAAATACAGGGTGAAAACCGCCCTAATAACATTTAAATTTTAAAATTCTACAAATCCCACGAAAAAGATTGTTACATCACCAATTTTGGTATTTACACTTTAATTCGTGCCCTTAACAGGAAAATCAAACGGACTCACAAAAACACAGGGGAAGGCAGGGTGAAAACCTCCCTAATAATATTGATATTTAAAAATTCTACAAATTCCACAAAAAAGTTTGTTACGTCATCAATTTTGGTATTTACACTTTAATTCGTGCCATTAACAAGAAAATCTCACACTCAGAAAAAAACGGGGGAAGGCAGGGTGAAAACCGCCCTAATAACATTTATATTTTAAAATTCTACAAATCCCACAAAAAAGTTTGTTACATCATCAATTTTTGTATTTACACTTTAATTCGTGCCCTTAATAGGAAAATCAGACAGACTTAAATTTTAAAATTCTACAAATACCACAAAAAAGTTGCCTTCCCCTGTTTTTGTGAGTCTGTGGGATTTTCCTATTAAGGGCACGAATTAAATTGTAAATACCAAAATTGGTGATGTAACAAACTTTTTTGTGTGATCTGTAGAATTTTAAATTTTCAATGTTCAAAATGGTTTTCACCCTACCTTCCCCGGTTTTGTTATAAATCTGTATGATTTTCTTAATACTGATACTAATTAAAGTCTAAATACTAAATTAATTAATTAATGAAGTCAACAGAGGTATGATTTCATTTTTTTTATATGCTATATGCTACATGCTACATTCATTATCATCATGGCACAAATCTTCTTTATTAAAGTGCTTACTGCAAATCCTTTGGTTATTAGGATTAAAAGCATCCTTCCTATAGCGCCTTCTAATCCGCACCTTTCTCACCTCTGAGGATCTTTTGGAAATCTATGGAAGCTAATGGACTCCCCAGTTTCAGTTTTCTGGTTTGCCTTACTTGTACATGCAAGTAGCCAAACAGCTGCGCTTTCTGGATTGCACCCTGCCATATTATGTTTTGTGATCAATGTCTTTATGAGAAGAATATTTAAATAACGCTACACAGCAGTGCAAACCTTAGTATGTATGTCTAAGTATACATACTAAGATCACATATAAGATCAATTTATTTATATTAAATAAATTGATCTTATTGACTTTAAATAAATTAATACACTTAAGTGCAAGCCAAGAATTTGCTCACCTATTGTATTAACAAGTAAAACTATTATGCATTATACATATACACTGAGCTCGTAAAGTTTGGAATAAATTCAATTAATCGTTATTGAAGGATTTTCACAGGAAATCCTCGGACACGTCAACTTTATTTTATAAAATGTCACTTTTTTCAGCCACGATTTTTTTTTTGTTTTGTTCGTTTTTGAGCTATGACGTCATCGACAATTTTTTTAAATGACAACCCATATTTTTTTTCACGGATTTCGATAGAGCACATTTTTCTGAGTGCGAATATGTCAAAAACACAGTACCTTTAACATTAAAGTGTTCGAGATATTCGGTTGCAAAGTTTTAAGAATGAATTATACAAGCGATGACCAAATGCTAATCATTTATCAAAAAAGCGCAGGAAAAACAACAATTTTGACAGTTGTCACAATTTTGAGGTTTTTCCTCGCAAGTTTGTGTTTTAATCAGTTGAATAATATCATTAAGTAAGTTGATTAATCATTATTCCATCATAATTCATTTTATTTAAAAATGGTCCGTCGTTTGAGTGAAAGGGAAAGAATCGAAATTTTGATGATGATCGGTTACGGGGACAGAGCTCGCACACAAGTAGAAGTTTGCCGTTTATTTAACAACAAATATCCAAACAGAGAACCAATTACACAGTCCACCGTTAGCAAAATAGAACAAAAGTTTTTAGAAGTGGTCTCGTATGACCCACTTCTAAAAACTTTTCGCCCTAGAACGGGTCGTCCACCAGTGCAACAAGATGTTAAATTGAATGTTCTACTAGAGCTTCAAGAAAATCCCCATTTACCCACCCGCCAAGTGGCGGCAAACAACGGAATAGTTCAAAGCTCCGTCTTGAAATATTTGAAATTGAACAAATGGCATCCGTATAAAGTGGTTTTGGTCCAAGAGTTAAACGAAGATGATCCTGACCGTAGGTTACAGTTTTGCCAAACCATGTTGCAACGCCTGATTGATGACGACGGATTTTTACGCAATATTGTTTTTTCTGATGAGGCTACCTTTTATCTCGACGGCACAGTTAACCGGCAAAACTGTAGATATTGGTCTCCTGAAAATCCACACTGGAAAATGGAAACTCGTAGTCAGTTTCCACAAAAAGTTAACGTTTGGGCTGGTATTGTAGGTAATCGTATTTTGGGCCCATTTTTCTTTGAAGGCGTATTAACAGGTGAAATATATTTAGAATTTTTAAGAGACGACTTAGTCCCTGAACTTGCGGTACTTTACCCAAATGACGTAGATCCAGATCTGCCCCATCACACGATATGGTACCAACAAGACGGTGCACCACCCCATTTTGCAGTGATCGTTCGCGATTATTTAAACCATGTATTTCCTAACCATTGGATTGGTCGCAGGGGAACTATAGAATGGCCCCCTAGATCTCCAGATCTCACTCCCCTAGACTACTTTTTATGGGGCTATTTAAAGAGCAAAGTCTATTTCAATAGACCAAATACCATCGAAGAATTAAAGGACAGAATTCGCAATGAAATTCGAACCATTCAACCCGATACTGTTGGTAAGGTTCTGCAGGAGTTTCAGTGGCGGATGGGATATTGCCAGGAAGTGAATGGAGGTCACTTTGAAAATTTACTCTGATTTTATTTTTTACTTTAATTATTTATCATTTATTTGTTAAAATATTTTTTTATTTGTTTAAATTGTTGTTAAAAAATTAAACAGATTACTCCCAAATCTTTCAAAATGTTCGATAAGCTACCAAAATAAATAATATTACTCCTTAATCTTTTAAAATGTAATAAGCTATAAGCTATTAGAATCAATAAGCTATTAAAAATCTTGACCCCCCCGATAGCTTATGCATGGTCCCATGGTACATTTTATAAACTTTGCAACCGAATATCTCGAAAACTTTAATGTTAAAGGTACTATGTTTTTGACATATTCGCACTCAGAAAAATGTGCTCTATCGAAATCCGTGAAAAAAAATATGGGTTGTCATTTAAAAAAATTGTCGATGACGTCATAGCTCAAAAACGAACAAAACAAAAAAAAATCGATGGCTGAAAAAAGTGACCTTTTATAAAATAAGGTTGACGTGTCCGAGGATTTCCTGTGAAAATCCTTCAATAACGATTAATTGAATTTATTCCAAACTTTACGAGCTCAGTGTATATTAACCTTGAATATTTTTATTCTAGAAAGTCAGCTCTACCAAAGATGGACTTTAGAAGAAAACCCGATTATGCAGATACGGCTTATCGTGAAGCCGTTGGACGTCTCAGAATCCTGTTGGCCGAAAGCTATGCTCCTATAAAAAGATCCATAAGAGAACTAGACAGCGCAGGTGAAGAGACCGACAACCAGTCTCTCATTAGCGCGGGAAGCAGAACACCCAGACTAGGAAGATCTTATTACCATTATGCTCCGGTTACCCCAAGGAAGTACCATTACTATCCTCCAGTTAGAAGCAACTACAACATATTATCCACCGAAACAGACAAACAACTACCGTAAGTTGAAACCGCATACATCCACATTTCTTGTGGAAAATGGCGTTCGGATAATTTTTCTGAAAATGTGCTAATTCACTTCTCGACCAGATTATGGGTCGGTAAAATTGGCTTTTTTTGACTGGTTTAGAAACATATTTCCTTTCTATATTTTCTATATTAGTACATTTAAAAAAGTTTTTGTTCTGTATTGTAGGCTTTAAGGTGTCTTCTTAAAATATGACACAAAAGTGGTTTCCAATTATGGAGTATCAAAATAAACGAACCGGGAATTTTACTAAATTTTTATTATACAAGGTGTTGTTAAACTGATGCGGTAGATTTTAAGGGGTGATCATTCAGCAAAAATTAAGGGAGGTCTATCATATAAATTGTTTTCCAAAACCCCTTCCCCTCGAAGTTACAACCGCCCTAAAATTGGGGGGGAAAATGGATTCTATTTATTTTCTCCACTATGGAAGAATTTAGAAGGATGAAATTTGACGAACAACTTGCACTAATAAAATGGTAGTTTGCGAAAATTTTTGTAACTCTGAGATATTGTCACAAGAGGGTAAAAAAAAACCACCCCTATAATATTTTTCTTTAGAACTTTTTAACGCGTTAATAATCCTTTATTTAAAAATTTTATGTGCAAATAAAGCTTTTATCTTCAACTTTTTTGTCTCTTGAGTTTTCTTCAATAGATTGATTGTTTGTCCACAAAAAATAAAATTATTCTCACATTGTCTTTCAAATAAATTTACTGAGGGGTTGTTATTCGGTGAAACAGTCATGTAGGCTGCTTCCAATAAAGTCATTATGACAATTATTTAAGTCATTAAGATATTTAAGTATAATTTTGTTAATTTATCGCAATTTTACAGTTATTTAAATTTTACAAATAAATAGGTACCTACAGCTTTATAAAATGGTAAACTATACATATATGCCGAAATGGCAGATACATGCATTTTCCATGTGGTCGTGCTGATGGAAATGCATTAGAAGCTCAACGGCTTCACGCTCAGTTATATCAAGAACGAACATTATCTCATCATGGCATATTCACACGTATTCATCAACGTCTACGAGAAAATGGTAATTTTTTAAGAAGAACTGTCGATTGGGGACGTGGGGACGAGAAGTAAGAACCGTACCGCTAGAGGAGGCTGTTCTTAATTTAATAGAAGAATTTCCTGAAACAAGTACAAGAGAAATTTCCGCAACAGTAGTACAACCGTAGTTGTATCCGGCCATATCCAACGAATACAAGCGCTCTTACCTCGAGACTTTCTACCTCGACTAATTTTTTGTCAATGGATAATTCAAATAATTACACAAGTTTTTATCTCGTATTTTGTTTACTGATGAGGCTTTTCAAGGGAATCTATTAGAAATTTTCATAATAATCACATATGGGCTGAAGGGAATCCACATGAAATTTTTGAAGCTACGTTTCAACAACGCATCATTAAATGTGTGGCTTGGTGTAATTGATGATTATTTATATGACTGATGTTTTCTTCCAATGAGATTAAATGGAGACGCCTACTGCCATATCCTTGAAGAAGAGTTGCCCCTACTTCTTGAAGATGTCCCTGTTCAAATTATGCAAGAACTATGGTTCATGCATCAGGCGCTCCAGCCCATTTTAGTATTAACGCCCGTCGCCACTTGCAGTTATGCGAGTCATGCAAAATTATATGGAATCGACACCAGGCATGGTCAGCTAATAGCCCGGACTTAAATCCAATGGAAACCCTCTGTGATAAATTTAGTAGAAAATTGTAAGACCTCAGATGAGGTTAGGCGAAAATTGGTTCAAATTTGGGAAGAATTGGACCAAAATGAAATAAGGTCGCTTATTTTAAATATGAATCGGCGGCGGCGTTGCCAAGATGTTATTCGTAGTAGAGGCGGAAAAACACGCTACTGACATGCCTTCTTTGCATCTTGTTCATTCTAATGTTGTCAATGAAAGTGTTTACTTTTATTAATGTTTACTTTCATAATTCTAGAGATCCGGCAAAACTAGAGAACAACTCTGCGCCACCCGAATTGATGTCCTTTATTGAACGCCAAGAAGAATATATAGAGCAACTAGAGAAGGAGTCAAGATTTTGTAGGGTATGTAAACTGCTGTACGGAAATTAGTCGGCAAAGCAAATTTTGTCGTCATTTTTAAGAGACTGCATCTCGGAAATGTCTTGCCAATTTTAAATAAAACGAAATAATCTGAAGGTTCATCTCTGGCAAAATCAGTGGTGAAGTGTTCGTTCGTATTCTGTAGAAAAAAATGTGCTCACAGGGTGTAGAATAGAAAAATGTGATAAAAAATCGTTAAATATAAAATCTCGGGCACCTGCTGCTATAGTAATTCAGAACATTCAACATAATGGCATTTAGCAACTTTGGTTTATATCTCGAGACGTATTTGGCGGTTTTGTTCTTTGTCCTCCAAGGGTTTTCAGAAAGTCCGCATTTTTTTAGATCTTTATTTCATATGGAATTATATCAGTCATTACTATAAACCGAGTGTCCCGTTATATTTTGACCTTTTTAAAACCTATAAAACTTTTGAAGATGTGGAGTGGAGATAAGTAAATGCGGATTTCGCCTTTCTTGTTCACTTCCGCCTTAATCAATGCCCAAGTTATTTTCAATTTCAACAGAATAAATGTTGACTGGTTATTCTTATTCTAAAAAGGTGAAAGTATGTTAGATAATGCCAATGTTCAAAATCTGCTCGTGTCTAGTAAACCTTGTTTACTGGATTCTATAACTATAACATATAAGTGTGACTAAATATCATAATTAATTTATCTGTATTTACCTTTAGGACGAGCTATCATCACTGCTGAGTAAAGTGAAAGATGTTATCAGTGAAAACGAAAATTTGCACGAAAAGCAGAAATCGAAATTAATAAAATCAGTGTTCGACCATCTGGAAACTGAAACTGAGACTGAAACTGAAACCGAGCACAAGAATGTAAAAAAAATAATTATGTTAGTAACAAGAATATTAACTAACAATACTATTTCAGATGTTAAGGTCGCCAAAGAAATCCAAGAAAACGAGAATTATCGACGGCCCTTCCATAGTGTTTGAGTCTAGAATTTCAGAATTAGAGGCACAACTCACTCAAGCTCGGATAGACCTGAAGAAAGCAAATGATGAAAGCGACAGTTATAAAAGAAAAATCAACGATGGTACAATTTTAGAAGGTGTGGGGTATGAGGCCTATAAAAAGCAGATCGACAAGTTGCAGAGGTAAGTAGTAATTTTGATATATTTACTTAGTATTCTACCGGATTAAAAAGTAAATTTATATGTAACTTTTTATTTAAATTAAATTATTTTTAATATAGGCCAGGAATCATATAATTACATCGGGAAAGGGCTACCTTCGAAAAATTCAGAACATAATGAAACTATGTTGTTTGTAAGTGTCCATTAGTGCTACACCCAATTTATCGAACAGAAAAAGCCCTGTGGAATTGTGTGTGGGCGAAATCCCCAAAATTATTTCCCTTTTTCAGTTTCTTCGAAATACTTCTACTAGAAGCGGCTGATTTTAGCGGACAAGTTCAAATTCGTAAATTGTAAATAAGTTGTAACTGACATGATGAATGGCCAAAAGTATGCTCTAAATAATGTTGAATGTCCTGTTTAGTTATAGCTTAATGCTTAATTAAAAAAAGGGCCTCCTACACATCTGATTTTACCTGTGATTTTACTCCGCTATATGTAGGTAAGTACCGTGTTACGAAATAACTGGAAATGTGGCACCTCACCTGACGTCACATTACCTGTGCGCTAGCTTTATTAGTTTGTGACTCTCGACCCTAGTACGTCCGTATATAAATATATTGATCTATGCTAGCGCTAGCACAGTGCACAGTGCTAGTCTGCTAATACAGTTATGGGTCTGGGGTCTGGCTAGTATGTCTACGGTACGGCGTTCTTGATGTGATGTGCTCGTATTTTGCTATTCTTTATAATCACCGTAGTAGGTATTCTATTCTAGTGGCAATCAAATAAGCTTGATTTGAGGCCCCATGGTGATAAAATACTGCAGCTATACCTGCAAATATGAGATAACTTCAATTCGCAATAAAAATAGCTTCTCAATTATTGTTTGAGAACGTAATGTTTCGGGGATCGTTGAAGTTGAGATATGGTCTCCTAATTGTGGCAATAACAATAATGTATGTCTTCGGCTGGCTGCATCAAATATTCGAACTCAATTTTTATACCAAATTCGATTACCCGTACAGAGGCGATATACGGCCTATGGTGGAGCAGTTGAAGAACGGCATGACTCCAGAAGTAGCGCCGATAAACGTCTACAATTATGTTTTTTCGAAAAAGTGTAGCAGGAAATGTGCCGGAGTTGACAACTTGAGACTGGTTTACATTATAAAATCTTCACCTGAACATTTCGAACGTAGAATGACGATTAGAAACACATGGGGCGAGAATAGACTTTCCAAATTGGAAATTAGAACTGTATTCCTGCTGGGGACCAGAAACTCCTGGGCCTTGCAGAAACGTGTCGATGAGGAATCAGAGACATTCTCCGATATCGTCCAAGCCAATTTTACCGATCATTATTACAATAACACGTATAAGACTGTTATGGGGATGCAGTGGGCTGTGGAATTCTGTCCAGACTCAAAGTTTTACATGTTCGTCGACGATGATTATTACGTTTCTACCAGAAACGTGCTGAAGTTCCTTCAACGTCCGGAAGACTATCCACGTTACCTACGAGAATCTCATAATAATATAGAGGAATACATGGGAAGTGATATTGTTGCAAACACAAAATTTTACGCTGGTTTTGTCTTCCACACCAGACCTCAGAGACATCTGACTAGTAAGTGGTATATCTCTCTAGCGGAATATCCGTACCACATGTGGCCACCATACATTAACTCCGGTGGATACATTGTGTCGAAGTCAGCTTTACTAGACATTTACTATTCGAGTTTTTACACAAAACACTTTATATTTGACGATATTTATATAGGAATTATAACCTACAAGATTAAAATCGTACCATTTCACTGCAAAGAGTTCTATTCCTACAAGAAACCATACGATAAAGACGGTTTTAAATATACAATTACATCCCATGGATACGAACCAGAGGAACTAAAGCAGATATGGACTGAGCAAAGACACTTAGGTCATGCTTGAACATCTGTGATCTGTGTATTTCAAGTTATGATTATGATCATTGTATGCCAATCTTTTTAAATAGGTATATTAGGTAATCGAATCTGTGATAAAAAATGTTTTTGTGTTTCGGAGAAAATTTATCCCGATTAGAAATTAATCCGATTGATATGTGTGATAAATTATTACATTTGTAATCGGCAGAATATATTAACTATTATAATTTATGTCTAAGATACATAATTCAGAACATCAATAAAAAAGGCTTAAAGGTATTTGCTCGTTATTTCACTTGACTATTGGTAAGGGAAGGTCGGGCAAGAGGACCACTTGTTTGATCTCTTGTAAATAAGAGTGCATTAAATATATTCACATATTTGATATCCACGCAAGTGGTATAGTTAGTATTAGCTGAAAATGAGAGAAAAACTGTTTTAGTTAGATACTTTTTATTTATTGTCACATTTATAGACTAATTGCATTGAATCCTTTTGCCCTTGTACCATGGGCATCGGGTATACCATCATTCATATCCATTTGATCTCTTGTAAATAAGAGTGTATTAAATATATTCACATATTTGATATCCACGCAAGTGGTATAGTTAGTATTAGCTGAAAATGAGAGAAAAACTGTTTTAGTTAGATACTTTTTATTTATTGTCACGTT
>CAXKVY010004502.1:0-23031 GCA_964058915.1 Tetropium fuscum | reverse complement strand
TACACGAGGAGTATCAGACATACTAGACAATATGTTTGAAGATAGGTGGATTGGACGACGAAGCCCTTGGATATGGCCCGCTAGAAGTCGAAAGGTAATCCAAAAAGGAAGCGAATTGTATTATAAAATACGGTATGTCCCATTTAAAATAAGACACTTATTCAAGGTCGAAGTAGTCAAAGTTTGACATCAGGTTGTTTTCGCATAAGATTTTATTAAAATCGAAATATCTCAAAAACTATTGGTTTTAGGGATAGGGAATAGTATCGAAAGTTAAAAAATATAGCTTGCCATTTAAAATAAGGAAGTTGTTGCCGACTTCCGGTATAACTGGAAGGGGCACATACACGACAATATTTTCATTCAATAGAGCACCCCTGAAAACCCCTGTGTGCAAATTTTCAATTACAAAATACACTCCCCGGCACAAAATTCCGTCACCCTAAAATTTTGCCCAATTTTGATGTTTTTTAACTTTTTTATTTTTCATCTGATTTTCATAAATTTTTTACCAGTCTGTAGATCAGTTCATTGTGTGTCTTTTTAATTATTGTAATAAGTCATATTTTTCGTCCAGGCAATATTATACAGGGGTATATCAAAGTGTTGTTTTTTGTCGTAAACTCAAAACACCCTGTGGAAAAATTGAGGCGAATAATTTTGTTTACAAACTGTTTGCTGCCATCTTAGACGTATTGTAAACATTTTGTTTTTTGATTCATCCCATTATCTCATTTCTTCTGCGAGCAGCAAAATTTTAAATGAAACGCTGATTTCAAGCTTATTTTTATTAACAAAAACATCCACTAGGTATATCACAAAATTAATTAACAAAGACAAATTTTAATAACGTGTATGTCCTCCTCTCGCAGCAATGACAGCTTGCATTCTTCGTGGCATCGAATTAATAAGATTACTTATTCTGTCTTGAGGAATAGCCTGATATTCTTCTGTCAGCGCCAGCCGTAAGTCTTACAAAGTTAGTGGTTGCACAGGACGGCGACGGAGTGTTCTTTTAAGAACATCCCAAAGATGTTCGATTGGGTTGAGATCCGGGCTACATGCGGGCCAGTCCAATCTTGGAAGTCCAACCTCATCCAGATATTCGCTCACTACCCGTGCAACGTGAGGTCTAGCATTATCATGCATTAATGTAAATTGGTTCCCAATGAATGGAGCAAATGGAACAACAATTTCTTGGAGGATTTCCTCAATGTAACGGTGGGCGGTTAGTGCTCCATTTTCAACAAATACAAGGTCAGTACGTGCATCGGTAGAAATACCCGCCCAAACCATGACTGAACCACCGTAATATTGCAGTCGCTCAGATATGGTGCAGTCTGCATATCTTTCATTTCTACGTCTGTATACCCGTTGACGACCATCCGGCGACCTTAAACAAACCCTGGATTCATCTGTGAATAGTACGTTTCCCCACTGTTCTACAGTCCAGTCAGCATGCGCTCTTGCAAATCTCAGTCGGTGTTGTCGATGCCGAGGAAGCAATTTTGGACATATTGCTGGCCTTCGTGAATGCAATCCTGCTTCTAACAATCTTCTACGTATCGTTCTTTCACTTACACTTACTCGACGTACCATTTGCAAGTCATTTTTTAGATACACAGCAGTAGCTATTCGATCTCTTAAAGAACTCATAATGACAAAGTGATCATCAGCTTGAGTGGTCATTCTCCTTCTGCCAGAGCCTTGCCGCCTAATAAAGTTTCCCGTCTGTAGATACCTATTCCAAACATCACAAACTGTAGACCGCGCAATTCCCAGAGTACGGGAGACATAACTCTTATTGCGGCCATCCTCTATTAAGGCAACAATTCGACCTACGTCTGCTGTAGTTACCATGATGACAACACACTAAATTAACTGTACTGTCAAATATTCTGTCACAATAACCGCGTATTTAGCCAACGTCGATGTTTTTTAATTAAAAATGATAAAATTAACAGCGTTTCATTTAAAATTTTGCTGCTCGCAGAAGAAATGAGATAATGGGATGAATCAAAAAACAAAATGTTTACAATACGTCTAAGATGGCAGCAAACAGTTTGTAAACAAAATTATTCGCCTCAATTTTTCCACAGGGTGTTTTGAGTTTACGACAAAAAACAACACTTTGATTTACCCCTGTATAATATTGCCTGGACGAAAAATATGACTTATTACAATAATTAAAAAGACACACAATGAACTGATCTACAGACTAGTAAAAAATTTATGAAAATCAGATGAAAAATAAAAAAGTTATAAAACATCAAAATTGGGCAAAATTTTAGGGTGGCGGAATTTTGTGCCGGGGAGTGTATATGTCGATTCCCAGAAACATCTAATAGGCCACTCACCGTGATGTACCCTGTATATTTATTTATTGCCGTTATGATACTTCAATATTCTCTTTCATTCCCTCAATGAACCTGGTTAATTTTATAAAATAAGTGCCTATAATATCCATATAAACCAATGGTAGCACATCTAATATTGTGTAATCGATTATAATATAGTGTTATCGATTTTCTGTTTATCTGTTTAAACCCGTAAAATGTCAACATAGTGTTTTTGATGATATTATTAATTTCCGCTGAAGTTTTTAGAGCCAATAAACTTTAACAGCGCTAGTGGAAACAATCGTATTGTAAATAACATATACAGTGGAATGAGATCAAGTCCGATTACATTATCGTGTGTGTTAGTGAAAGGTTATTATTTGTTGGTTCTGATTAAATCACCGAAAGAATGATATGCGAAAAATGATCATTCAAAGCAAAAATTCTGAGGATATGGAAGCACTCATCGATGAGGATATTATCGAAGAAGAACTGGATGGTAAGATTATTTTGTTATACTTATTGCTTTAATTATTACACGTTTAATTACGATTGGTCGATAGAAATTACATGATATTCTAAGGTCATTATTTATATAAATAAGTAGGTAACATTTTTAAATTGCGTTTCTAAATTTTTCACCATTGCATTTCTAAATTTTAGCATTTTAATTAGTCAGCACCTCTAACGAACGGAATTGACTGCAAAACACACAAAAAAATAAACAGAGACGAAAAGACATAGAAAATTTAATCGCATTGATCTGTAATTAATGTCTGATTGAATTTTCACGAGTCAGGCAGTTTATCCTAGTCATCCGCTATTTTATCCGCTGGTATTGCTGCCTTGCCTCGTCTGGTCTGAATGCTGGATGAATGTTATGTCTAGCCAAGTAATACATTTTTCGCGTGAGTGGAATTTTCTCAAGATGGTCATAACATCTTCAGGCTGATCAATTGATTTATAGTACGAGGCCATATGTTAGGTAAATATTTATTCGCCCACATAAAATTATATTGGCTTTTTGCGCATGCGCATGAGGAATTCCGTAGTTTACTGTGGGGCTTAACGTCTCTCACAAGGGGTAAATCATGTACCTAATATAGGAAACACTTTTAAATACTCGAACATACATACATTTATTTCCTATTGATTCGCAACTCTAACTAACTCATTTTCTAAATCTTACACACGTCTTTTCAGCCCTAAATTCGGCCTATCGGCAAATGTTTATATACTTTACATATTATATGATTTATGGCTTTTGCCAAATCACGACCGTTCCAGAGTTCCCAACATATGACCATGACTCTGATATTACGTCACTAGAAATAACTAAGATATTTATATATCCACATTTTTATAGCATGTATTTTATAAATAATACGATTTAAATATTTTGCAAAAATAAGACTGTATATAAAATATTAAAAACGGATGATATTATTTCTTTAGTATTATCTTATATTATGTTGCATTTATATCGAGTGTAATTCTTACAGAATCTGCACCTTTTAGGTTTTCATAGCTGCATCATCTATCAGATATGTCCCGGAATCCAGCTACACCCCCTTAAAATGGCGTCCCAAAAAGCGGTTGCTAATATCTCAAATTAACGCAATCGGAAAAAGACGTAACTTGTTTTCTCGATTATTCATCAAAAGGCATCTATCCTAAAATTACAAGACAAGACAAGACCAAAAAAACAAGACCACTTTTCCTAAAATTACAGCGGCCCTATCACATAGGAACGTTCCTCATATTGTGAGCAGCTAGATATCCAACATGCTCTCTAAAAGAGCAGTACAAATCAGTGCAGGAGACACTGTCATAAGAGGACTGGTTGCGAAAGGCTGTCCGCAGGGAGGTGTTTTATCACCACTGCTATGGAACCTGGTTCTTGACAGCCTCCTAAACCACCTCAACGTGGAAGGATTCTACACAATTGCATACGCAGATGACTTAACGATACTGCTTAATGGAAAATTCGAAGGAGCCCTCTGTCAGAGAATGTAGATAAGCCCTAAGAATAATCGAAAATTGGTGTGAGGAGTATGCCCTATCCGTCAACCCCAGGAAGACGGAAATGGTACACTTTACAAGGAAAAGAGAACTGGAGCCAATGAGAGCACC
Organism: Tetropium fuscum; assembly: GCA_964058915.1. NCBI lineage: Eukaryota > Metazoa > Arthropoda > Insecta > Coleoptera > Cerambycidae > Tetropium > Tetropium fuscum. The sequence continues at coordinate 18,559 of CAXKVY010004502.1, read as the reverse complement.
TGTTCCCCCTAGACACAACACTAAATTTTGCACCATAGGTGAAATACTTGGGGGTAACTTTCGATGCTAAATTAAACTGGAATCTTCACCTCGAAAGAAGAATAAATAAGGCCTACATATCATACGAGCAGTGTCGCAGGACCGTAGGGAAAACCTGGGCAATGAAACCCAGGGTGGTCTTGTGGATTTACACTGCTATCATAAGACCAATGTTGGCCTATGGAGCTGTTGTCTGGTGGCCCAAGAGTCAAGAAATATCAGCAAAACTCAAGCTATGCCAGGTACAAAGAGTTGCCTGTCTGAGCATAACCGGAGCCATGCGAACAACACCAACGAGACCAATGGAGATAATGCTGTGTCTTCCACCGCTAGACCTACATCTAGAAGAAGTGGCTCTGACTACCATGACTCGCCTTAAATCCGTTGGCATACTACCAAACGCAAGCTGTCGCCAAACCAGAAGCCGCCTGTGGACTGAGGCTGTCAGAAAGATACCCATTTTACAGGCATGTGCAGATGGTATTCCGCCTCGACTTGTCTTTGACAAACCTTACACCATACATACTACTGATGAAGACGAGGCCGGCGTTGAAGGTGTAAACTATGTCTTGACGGACGGATCAAAGAAAAAGGATGGAGCAGGCTGTGGTATATATTCCAGGAATCTGCGACTCCGATGCAGCTGGACTATGGATAAAAGTGCCAGTGTAGTACAAACAGAACTCGCTGGTATAACCATAGCCGCACAAGAGATTGCTCGCAGAGAAATAACGGGCAAGACAATAATAATCTGCACAGATAGTAGACAATCACTACTGGCCCTGAAAAATTATAAAATAACTAAAGGATCAACATGGGAATGTCACCAAGCACTTGTGAGAGCATGTCAGATGAATAACATCTGCCTGTGCTGGATCAAAGGACACTCACAATGCAACGGCAATATAGAAGCTGACAAACTGACCAAGAAGGCAGCCAGCCTGAGTATCCTTGGGCCTGGTCCTTCAAGTACACTACCAGTTGCAACGAAACTCCAATTAATAAAGGAAAACACCCACAAAAAATTTAAGGCGTTATGGGATGAAACAAGTAGCTGTCAGCTGGCCAAAAATCTCTTGAGATATCCCAGCGAAGAGACGGCGAGGAACTAACTGGCAATGTCCAGGGGTAAACTGCGATTTGTTACAGGAATCCTAACCGGACACTGCCGGGTAAGGAAGCACCTCTATAACATGAGACAAAGTGACACACCCATCTGCAGAGGATGTGAACAAGAAGATGAAACGATCGAGCATGTACTTTGCGAATGTCCCGCCGTGTCATCGACCAGAGAATCCATATTGGGGGAACGTGAATTTGAGGGAAATGCCCCTGGGCAACATCATCACCTTTTGTACGACATTGGGCTGGTCGATGGCCTAGGGAGACATTTCCCTCACGGAGGAAGCACAAGGGGCCCAATGGGGCCTAAGTGCAGCGGATCTCTGATCCGCACTCCGGACTAATTCCAGATTCCAGATTCGAGAAGGCATCTATCGAAATAATTTCGTTTTTAATATATTACAATAATATACTCGCTTTTGATTGGTCACTTAGGCAGATGTAATTTAGAATAAGTAGATTTTCATTTGTATAAAAATAGGAACAGATTGACATGTTTTGTTTTCGTCGGAAACATTTAACTCTATTCTAAAGAAAAAAAAAGTAAGTTCGAAACTGCTATTTTTTTTATAACAGACATCGCGACATAAATCGTGCAGACTTGTTATTTTTAAGACAGTTGTAGAAATAAAAGGATTATTCGAATTTTAATTATAATTGGTCTGTATGTATCATTAATTTGTTTCAACTGTAGATCGATTAGATTTGCACCGAAACGGTGCAAATATCATCTGGTTTTGAACACAAGAATTGTGTTTTAGCGTTTTTTTTCTCAAAAACTTCACAGTGTATTTATTCATGATTAACCATTTCTATGATTAGGCCTAACTAAATACCATGCTTGCTCGTAGTAGATCGCGTAATATCTTCCACATTCTAGCCGAAGAGAATGTTTAATGTCAACATTCCCATTAAAAGTGGATGTTTCAGCAGTCGAGGTAGTTGTATCAGAAATGGTCTACGTGCCTATGCTTTGTCGTATTAACGCTTAGTTCATCGTCATCTGGGGAATCGGAACTGGATGCCGATTTTTGGATTATTCTTTTACGTCTTTTAACTCTAATAGTTTTGCCTTAATTATTGGCCTCTCAGGCAAAACCTTGCGTACCCCAAATCAAGCTTGTATTTAGACAATAAGAATTAAAATGCAGCCAAACAAAGCGAAATATCGGTCGTTTAAATCGACGTAATTTCGTTACGAAAACATTTACTACATTAATATCAAGGGTTAGCAGGTTTACATATATATGATAGATAAAAATACTTTATTTTCAGTAGCATTACATTTTAAAAACCGAATTAAGATGTTCTCGTTAGTTAAGCCGTAATAAAAGCTGAAGAATAGAGCCCAGTCGAGACGTGTCGGTCAATTTATCTGCCCTACCCGAAGCTAGTAGCGTGCCCCACGTGGGTTATAACCGCAGCGAGCTGCTATTTTATAATATTTGAATTACTGGACGTTTTATATTTGCCTTATACTTCTAGCGGCAGGCTAGCATTTTAAAATATTTTAAATACGGTAATTATTTAAAATATATTCTATTTAATGGAACGGAATGTATTAACGTTACATTTGTCCGAAAAAACTGTATTTTAGGTGCTTGTAACACAAATAACTTGGTATATAAGAACCTGCATTTTATAGAAATTATTTATAAGCACCCACCCGCATAACATTTATTCAGAATGTACATTTTTTGTTTGAGTTTTTACTCTCTTGCATATCTAAATAGACTATAGATAAAATTTGAGCTGAGCTCGGAAATGAGAAACAGCTAAAGGGAATGAAATAACGGTTTATAATAGCACAAAGAAACATTATCACCACATCCGTATACAAATGTTTAATTAAAGTTTTGCGTTACCTCGATTTTAATTTAGAGTGAGTCTTCCAAAATATAAGTCTACTGTATTGCACTGAAGTATGTAGATACTGAAAAGTCTTCTCTCCTCGTATAATCTTCTTTGGGTAACTAAAGCAATTACCCCTTAGAGTGTCTACTTTCTATAATAAAACATAATGTGTACTTTATTACTCTTTTGCATTTTTGCAGAAAGTCACATATGATGACACGGTAGGAATGATTATCAGGATTTATGGCATCACCTGACAAAACAAGTACACAATACCCACTATGGAATTTAATAACAATTTTATGCAATTATGCATTTAAATTACCTCTTCCGTTGGATGCTTCCCCTTCCAGCTACTACGACGTAACGTTATCGCACTAGGGATTTGTGTTATCTCAATAAAGCGTGATGGTCCTGTTAAATAAATTTGGCTAATAGTTTTACAGTATTCGCGAAGCAGGTATATATTTCAGGAATATTGATAATGCTTAAACGCGTAGTGCCAAATAAGTCAACATTACAGGGTGAGTAAAAATATATATTTGGTATTACCATAAAGTTATTTTATAGGTTATAAAATATATCATATTTAGGTATATAATTGCAGTGCCTTATAAAGTGTGAATGATTGTGTTTGGTACTGAGTATGGGTCACTTTATATCCGTAACGCCTGGTCTTATTTGAATTAATTACTTTCTTTTAGTTCGATTGAGATTTTTCGCTTAAAACAAAAAGTTAAGGTCTATTTTTTACGTAGCTCTAATTAAAGCCCCTAAAAATTACAAAGCAGGAAATGAAAATGATTATTTCCTTGTCATTTTCATTTCCAGCCATTTCCTTGCACCGAAACAAAAAAAAACTTCGAAAAGCCTTAGCTACAAACCCGCATTTGAAAAATTTAATTATCTTAAAGAATGAGAAGGCTATACGCGATTTTAGTTTCGGTGGCACTAAAAGCCATTAAAATTATTTGAACAATGTGTTCCTGCAATCTGTATTTATCAGTTTTAGATATTTAAATTCTATAGCGGTGTTGTATTTTTTAGTTATTTTTATGCATTTATCATTACGAATTAAGAATCTCTTCTCTGCATAATCACCTCTTTAGACTAAATGTCTGGTGTTTTTTATCTATTTTAATAATACTGGATAGGGCTGGAACCTTTGATGTAACTATAACACTCGGAGTAGTTTCCACAAACACCAAAACACTTTCACTTCGCTCGACGCGCGTTTCGCCAACCAAGTTGCCATCATCCGGAGACGATTAAAACAGTTTTAATCGTCACCGGATGATGCCAACTTGGTTGGCGAAACGCGCGTCGAGCGAAGTGAAAGTGTTTTGGTGTTTGTGGAAACTACTCCGAGTGTTATTTTAATAATATTTTACTGAAATCTATTTCCGAAATGTGTGTATATTTCAAATATTTGCAAAAATGCTTCACATATTGATATTGTTTTTGTATTGATATTAAGTTTGTGACACTAAATAGGTGTTGCAGGCAATGTCACAGAGGCCGGCTGCTCGTCTTTACGGAAGCGGTCGTTAGTTCGGAATTCGTATTTAAAGTAAACTCCCCATAATTTAATTCTTCTCTGCGCATAAGTAAACCAGCCCAGGCGCCATCCGATTTTAGTGAAATCGGCAAAACCAAATTGATAAATGAATACACAGCTGGCAAGATATGTGGCAGGTGCAAATAAAACACACTGTATCCGAATTCAAGTATAATAATATATAAATGTAAAAATATGTAAATGGGTATCGAGATATATGAATTAAGGTATTTGTAAATATAAATATGTATAAACACAAATAAAGGTAAATGTAACACGGACAAATAATGTATCACAGCACTGTGTGACACAGCGAAATCACAATTTACAACAACCAAGACAGTGTGTGAAGATCTCTGGTGACAGATGAGTTTGACACTAATATTAACCTACAAATGCCTACAAGTCGCGCTCTTTTGCAATCTACAACAGCGACAAGTTGAAATCTAATATAAATGGTGATCTTACTTGTAATAATGAAACCTACAATACTAATACAATATACTACCTAGGAAAGTAGGTAGTGATCAGGCCACCGATCAACAAATGACCAAATAAAGAAGCTAAAGGCACACCATCTAAATTGTAGTTTTTACAGGTATAATGCCCTTACGAACAGCTGTCCCTGTTTACAAAATCAAAAAATTATGAAATAATCACAAACGCAAAGCTTACGGTAAGAGGTATGACTAAAGTTACAAGGATTTTATCACCACCCATACACTTTGTCCTGGAAGTGTCGTGACCATAACGTGAGACAAAGGTGCCCTCCACAACGCTATCATAAATAAAGAAAGTGGTACTCACAGTTGGGTCTAAGTACACAAACCGTCTTTGACCGCTCTCGGATATCACTCTAGAGAATACTGCTAGCGAACCAATGTCCAACTTTGAGGGGCTCCGATACATTCTGTGAAGGGTAAAGGTGGCTTACAGGCTTCTCTGACCCACCGCAGCTCTCTGCAGGTCTAACTAAAGGCTGCGCCTCATGGACCTCAAACTTTATAACAAGCTGCTCGAAATAGCAAAAATAGGTGAAACCAGTGGTTGAGTGCACCGTATAATGCTCGCTGCTTTTGTAAAGTGTTACTAGAGTCAATTTTGGCGTGAAGAAAGTAAGGACAAACAGTAAGAGACGAGAGGCCTGAAAATGTTCCGTTTTTCAGTCTCTCACATATGAAACTTATATCAAAACAAAGAGGAGATATTAGTTGTTACATACCTTAGCTCTTATTAGGCCTTCTTACACTTTGAGCCAGGATAATGTAGAAAATAGCTGTTAAAATTCACTATCCTGTCATGGCTTCCAATTATACACAAAAAAAAGGACTTCTTTTTGTCTCCTTGATAAAACTGATCTGATTAGCCAAATTGAAATAATTAAAATTACTAGATTTGAATTTGAATATAAAATGATATTTCTTACTTCAAGCAGTATATAAATAAAGTAAATTCTCAAACAACCCTCTCTCTTATTTATTGTTATAATTTGTGTACTTAGTCTGTCTGTGTGAATAAATACCACTCCTTAAATTAATAGCTGTAAAATATGCTAAAACCAAATACAGTGGCCTTGAGGGTATTTACCGGCGTGACAAAGGCAATTAATATATATATATATATATATATATATATATATATATATATATATATATATATATATATATATGTATATATATATATATATATATATATATATATATATATATATATATATATATATATATATATATATATATATATATATATATATATATATATATATATATATATATATATATATATATATATATATATATATATATATATATATATATATATATATATATATATATATATATATATATATATATATATATATATATATATATATATATATATATATATATATATATATATATATATATATATATATATATATATATATATATATATATATATATATATATATATATATATATATATATATATATATATATATATATATATATATATATATATATATATATATATATATATATATATATATATATATATATATATATATATATATATATATATATATATATATATATATATATATATATATATATATATATATATATATATATATATATATATATATATATATATATATATATATATATATATATATATATATATATATATATATATATATATATATATATATATATATATATATATATATATATATATATATATAGGTAAGTGCATACAGGGTGCTGAAATTATGACTGTTACAAGTTCTTTGTCAAATTCAATGATGAGTAATGAACGCAATAGAAGATGTATGTCACCAAGTCCAATAAAGCTGGGATATATCAGAGATGAAACTTCAATAGGTACCTGTTTCATTAGTCTTTTTGGTCATCAAAAAAAAAAATTGAACTTGCAGGTTTTTTTTAGAAATCGCTTTATAGAATAGTATAGTTATAGTTTGCGTTAAATCGTTAAAGAAATTATTTTGGTATTATTTCTCCTCATTTCCAATAAAAAAAGAAATAATAAGTTCTATTATTCGGATCGCTTTTAACTTTAATTCTTGTAAATAAAAATATACTAGCGAAATTTTGCATTTATCATTTTCAGATATTTAAATTCTATAGTATTTTAATTCTATATATGTGTTGTTTTTGAACTGAATACTTCTTTAGCCGCATGAGAGTGATATTTCAAGGTCATTTCATTTTCGTCTCGCAAGTGGGATAAAGCATATGACAGATATGAGTGGGAGAGAGAAACAGAGATATCGAATGCAGCTTTGACTCTCTTTCTCCCCCCTCTCTCTACTTAATTTAATCACTTTCTTAATTGAGGTTCTGTCTGGTTTTTGTTTTATCCACTTCAATAATATTTTATTCATTTCTATTTATAAAAATGTCGTTTGCTTTAGGTCAAAATTTAGAGTGTAATTGAGAGTGTAATGTGTATATTTTTTCTCATAAAAAACATTTTCTCAGAAAAAACATACAAGAGTAATAAACGCAATAGAAGATATATATACCACAACGTCCAATAGAGCTGGGGTATATCAGAGATAAAACTGCAATATGTACCTGTTCTATTCGTATTTTCGATCATCTACAAAAAATTAATTGAACTTACAGGATTTTTTATGTTAATCATTTGCAATATCAATTTTGATATATGTTCTTTGGTAATAGTGCGAATGTGGTATTTCCTGCTTTAGGTATATTATGAGCAAGAGTAAATCGCAAATAGTTAAGAATAATTTAGAAAAAACATTGGAAGAAGCTGACCACAAAATGATTCCACATATTATGGATATCGCCTGTCTATCCCAACAAATATTTGAAGCTAGAGATCAGCTAATGTAATACGACCACCTTAAATAAATCGTAGATGAAACTATTTTCGGATTCTCGGTAGCTCCAATTTCATTAGCATCTCATATACTCATAGATAGATGTAACCTTGCACTGAAACTGACTGATTAATCGTGACAAATTTTAAACTGCTTACTGATGACCCACGAAATATATCCAAATCAACACCCCAGAGCATAATAGAATATCTGGTTAAACAAATCGTTTATAATGCTAAACGCTGAATAAACGTTTATTGCCCAGACAAATAATGTTTAATGCCCAGACAAATAATTCACGTCTTGACCAGAGATTTGAGCAGCTGGTATATAGTTGGCATATAGCTCTTAAAGACTTAATTGTATCGTCAACTTTTCATACAATGGCATGCCTTTGGCTCATTTACATTACATTTCTGACCTTTTAGTAGTACGCGTCTCGAATTATAAAACCACTGTCAAATTTCTACGCAAATCGTTTTATTCCTTACTATAACCGCTTTATTCCAGTCATGCTAGCAAACATGCAGCAGAAAATTAGGTATTAATGATATCTACATAGAGGTAAATAACAATAATCACAATAAAAACAACTAAACACAAAAAAAATTGGCGTAATAATTTTTACTGCAGTGCAGTTTTTTAGGATAGATTTTTTTGGAGTCGGTTCTGTTTTGTTGTTAAATATATTTCTCTATAAAATAGACTAATCTCTCGACAAGTTTTCATATCATATAAATTGTGTAATGCAATAAATCAATTTAATTGCAGACCTCATATACCTAATTTCCTTGAAAAATTGAGTATGTTAACTCTCTATAAGAATATGTCTTCAAACAAAAAAAATATTATTTCTGTTTTTATTTGAGTCAATATATACACAGGGGGTGACAGTTAAATGTCCGATGTAGACTAACATTGGACGTGTGGAATAATTCAATGAAACGGCTACTAGATCCTTAAAGCAGATTAGTTGCAATATCCTTAACACTAAATATACTCTCGTAAACGCTCAAAAAAATCTGTCTGAAAGGGAAATCTCATTTACAACTAATGACCGTTCGATATACGTGAAACTGTAGAACGATTCATCTAAGTGAAATCAACCCAATTTCAGAGATGGATTTCTTTATATTTTTTTTATTACTGTGCTGTATGTTTACCAATCAGAATAAATAAATGAGTGAATAAAGTGAACGCGTATCTTATGTGACAAATTGTCGCCTATCTCTTTATGATAATGCAATTATCATACTAAATTAAATAGACTAATTGCATTCATTAGTTGGTTACAACACAGTACAACAAGGCACTTAATGGATTATTAAATATATAATTAGCAGCATGGAATGGTACGTAATTATAATAGTTCTAAATTCCAAATTCTACGGAAAGTATTCAAATTCATAATGGCCATCCAAATGGTCTATTTGAAAATGAAGAGGAATAATAGAACCTTACAATCAGAAGGTTTTAAATTCATAGAAACTAAGTGCAGATGATTTTGTAGGTGTATATTTACTGCTACGGAATCTAGCAAGAAATTGTAAGAGATAATATATACTGAAACGAATCATTTCGAAGTTTTCGCTTTTTTTGGACCGCTACAGAATGATGTAGATTTATCTACTTAAAGCCATTCATATTTTAACTTCTCATCGATAGGAAAAAGTTACAATGAGACCTTAACGTTATACTATTTTCAAGACAAGCATGACACATTCTATATGATAACAACCACCTAGCTTACTATTTACTGATTCTTCTTCTGTTCGAACATATGGATATTAATGACTGTGTCCCATTTTTATCCTGAAAAGTCAGGAAATGGCAGATCCGATGAAATTAAGCGGACTTTGCTATATAAACTTAACATTATCACATAATTCCAATGATGTAACTTGTAAAAATGTAAAAAAAATTACGTGTTTGAATAAATCTATCCATGCAATTTATCTCCATTTCTACGGCGCCGATTGGAGCTATGGATGAGATAAAAAAATAATTTAGTTAATAATATGAATAATATGTTTAATATTATTAATGACATGAGAATGCTCAATCAATAAATACCTAGTATAAATATGCAAATAATTTTCAGGAAAATTCATTACAATAATTAATCATATGTACATAAATAATAAAATTACACTAGAACGAGCAATAGCGCTTAAATCACTATATGAATAACAATATAACAAATTAACCATATTTGTGTGCCTGGGGAAAATACAAAATAATTCATTTTGATCGTTATAATAGTGAAGAATTAAATCCCATTTTCACAATTAATTATGATAAATAAGGATGTTTCGGAGTAAATATTGTGTATATATTTTATAGAAGTGATGCGGCGATTTATTTCTTTCATGCACTGATAGATGGATTTAATATACATCATTTTGTGCAAGAGGGAAATATATTAAATTTGGTATCGGCGCATTCGCCATAATATGCGATTGTTATCATTATGTGGCTATCTGTCTATGCATATGGATAGTTGTGTCAGTTTCTAATTGATTTATTCTTAGAATATTATTCCGGATATGTAACGTAGATTGTTAACAGTTTAGACAGCAAATAATTCTTGAAAAACATTTTTTGGTTAAATGGATCTGAAATTATAAAACGTTGTTTGTTTATATGTACTTACTATATAAGAACCACAAATGGAACTGGTTGAAAAAATAGTGCAATAATGCATGTGAAGATAAAAAAAGTATCTTCTTATTCTGAGAAAAAAGATTCTGAGAAATCGAAATAGGCGTTTCAGGAGATTTATCATTTAGGTGAATGATAAGTGGTTTTACGTAACGAAGGTTTTTACCCCAAACTGTCTCTCCAGTTCTGTTTTGAAACATTTTCTAAATATTATTTCCAAGAATTAAGCACTGCATTTTCGTCATATCCATTTTGTCCCGTGTGCTAATTATAATATTTTTTTGAATTTGCTCACTCTAGTTCAATGTCGTTAAATTGACGATGATAAGGGGGTAGCCTGACGATGATAAGGGGGTAAAGGATAAAAAGGAATGAGCCGTAATTTGAATTATTTCATCAGCTGCATAGAAGAAAATGACTGGTACATGTTTTACTATTGCCTGTAGTTCACATTTAAAATTGTGTTCCGGAAAATGTATATAGTCTTTCTTATCAGTCATTTGATTACCTCATGCTTATGCACGTTGGCAGTCGGTGTTTTTTCTATAAACCTCGAATATGCTGCCTTATTTATAATAATAACCGATGGTCTCTCAAACTTTGGTAAACGTTACTGGATAGGGCTGGAACATTTGATGTAACTGTAACACTCGGAGTAGTTTCCACAAACACTTTCAACTTGGTTGGCGAAACGCGCGTCGAGCGAAGTGAAAGTGTTTTGGTGTTTGTGGAAACTACTCCGAGTGTTGGTAAACGTTGTTCATCTAACCATTTTTCAACTAATTTTGAATTCGTATTATGATAATCGGAACATTTATTTTTTGTCAGAGTATTAATTCTTCTACATCGATAAATCAGTCACTAATTCTTGCGTGTAACATAGTGTATGTTTTACCCCATGAGCTCTTTATAGACCAGACAGACTTTATACTCTCGTCCTGCGAGGTTTTCGTAACGCCTCAACGTTGCCACGTTTCAACTAAAAAAGGATTTTTCCAAAAATCATCCAAGCATCTAAAGGATTTTCCGACGTCTTGTTTTTTATATATTCCTTAGAAATTGTGTTAAAAATTTGTAGAGGATGGAGAATAGATCCCAAAAATTACATTTCTGACCGAAATATTTGGGGTAATTAACGATTTACTGATACACCATACCAAATGTGCCCCCTGGTGACGAAGTGAGGACTTCAAAAATGTTTTAAGCCGCATTATTTTGGCCATATTTGTAGATGTTGTAGATGTTTCACCAAAATATCGGTAGGATGAATGACGGCTGATATATAGCCGCTCCGTAACCTTGAGGTCGCCATTATAAACTATAAATAATTAAAAAGCTACATAACATCTGATAATCAAATCAGTTTCAGACACTAGACATTATAATAATGATGAATAAATATTATGATCTTTGTCAATAATAAGTGAAATTGGTATGCATTAAACAAAGTCATATAATGCTCTCGACTGAAACCGTCTATAAATATACGTATTTATTATGCATATTGCATAATATGCATCAGTATACGTACGCAACATACGTTTCAATTAATTCAATATTTCAACTTCTACTTGACAAAGCATTACGTGTAATCTATGCTGCGTCGTGATATTAGGGCATGTTGAAAAGTCCACTAATTAAGCATAACAGCTACGCATGGGATGTTATTAATTGGCAGTAGACTGCCACAAGTACACTAGTTGAATAATATTATTAGGTAATGATATGTTATACATTATGCATTTTGCAAAATTATTAGCTAACACCGCTGATTATTTCCAATCAGATATTTCATGTATGCTGCTTACATTACTTGCATTTAAAACTATTTCGCCAATTCACGAAATATAGGTAAAGGTCAACGTGCATGCATACCAAATTTTGTTAACTCGTTAACGCGATCTTTTACAATTTGAGCAGAATTACATAAGGTAACGGTTTCATCCGGTACGCCGCTAGTAACCTGCTAGATCTCCTTTTTCAACAGCAGAGAGATAAGCAAGTGCACGGGATCTTATATAGATATATAGAAGACTTATATCAAAAGCTGATCTTTAGTATTTTAAGTTCAGCTGGGCTGAAGTCAGAGACTGAAGGTTTTATACTAGCTTGTCAAGATGGTGTACTGAACCCCGGTCTACCGAAGCCGCGTGATGGATATAGAAGTGTCTGATATTAGCTGCAAGATATTTCGTCAAGCTCCAGAGACCATTATGCATTTGCTGTCAGCTATATCCATTGGCACAACGCGGCGTTACGAGTGCTGTAGTCCGAATGGCATGCGCACGAACTGAAAATGTCCATTTTCAATCGTGAATGCGTCTATTTCTATCTGGTAAAATCCAGATGCTAAGTCAAGCGCAGGAAAATATTGACAATGTCCTAGTTGGTCAAGTAAATGGGAAATGTTAGGCGGGGGATATTTACGTCAATGGTTAATTCATTAAGTTTACGTTGGTCTATTACAGCTCGCCATTTTTGTTTACCATAGGCGTCTAACTTTTTGGGAACTACCCAAACTGGGGACGACCAAGGGGAAATGGAAGGTTGAATAATACCTTGTTGAAGAATTTTTGAAAATTCAGTTTTTACTTCTTCCTTGTGAATTTGCAGATAACGATAAGATTTAGTAAAAGCGGGTTTTGCATTTTTAGTATCATCAATCGAATGTGTAATTTGTTTGTAAATAATAAATTATCACCTTCTAAATAGAATATGTCCAAAAAGTTGAGACATATATCTGTTATTAAGTCTTTTTCCTCATAATTGAGATGTTCTTATGGTCTAAAATAAATTGTTCACGATCAAAGTTATTGTTCCTGGAATTATTTTGATTTTTGCTATCATTAATATTTCATATTTGGTTGGAATTTGGATCAGACACCGGTGTTGCTCGATGCTTCGGAGGATAGTGCCTCGATTGAGTCCGTTCTCTATGCTTCGATTGAGTCCGTTCTAGGGAATGAGAGATTCCGGTTATACTGGAACTATTAATTTCCCACAGTCAGGCAGATACAAGTCAATAAGCCTGATGTAGTCCTCGACCTCCAAACTCAAGACGATGTTCATTATAGAGTTTTCGGCTCCGGCCGAAAAGAATATCATCTTGAAAGAGGGGGAGAAACGGACAGAATATAAAGATTGAAGAAAATATATATCAATGACATAAAGAAGATAAAAAAAATACAATAACAAATATTCCTTCCATTTTGGTTTAAGAGTTTCTCCAATTACTCCAGAACTAATATTTTATTTATAATTTAATCAAGTTATCATTATATTTAATATAATCGTTCCTACTAATTGTTGTATGAATTTCCCGACACCGTGAGACGTTGTTCTTTTGTTCTAATTATTGATATTTCATTTCAGATACGAACCGAAGCGTGCTGCATAGGAAAAGCTCATTGGCTCTTACTCCAGAGGAAGAACCGTTGGAGACTCACGTGAGTGCAGTAACTATTTTTTTTTATATTCATATATGCATTTTCCGCTTGCCGGCCGTCAGGAAATACAAGAACTTATAAAATATAATAAAACTGACACATTATTTTTTTGTTGGATCTTTATAAAATATTGAAATGGAAAAAAAAATAGAGGCCATCCTGTGGACTTCTAAGAGTATATAGAAGGTCAATAAAATAATGTGGATACTTGTGATATGCTGTTACCAAAAATACCTGACTTTGCTGTTACGTGAGAAATACCTGTGATTGATTCGAATTTATCTTAGTCTGTTTTTGCAATCCAACTACTACGAAGCTACCGAACTATAATAAAGAATAGTTGTTTTTTATTATTTGTTTAATAACAATTGAAGCACACGCTTAGGATGGACGAAACTACTTTTCCAATTAATCGGAACATATTCCAAAGCGAGAACAGGTTACGAGTAACCTGTTCCAATAGCAATAGCTTATTCATTTCCTTATTCACTATATTTGCATGTATTAACTACCGGAGGAATAGGAAATTTCCACATTTATGATGGTGCTCAATGAAATTATATTCGAATTTCCATAGATATCATAAACATTTCACAAGAAATCATTATATTATCACCCCCCATTGTTACTGAAACCACAAAATTGAGGCAGTGAACGAAGAAGTATCCCTGTAAGTTTATCCAGAATAGTCATATAATTCCGGTATAGAGTATGAACTTTATATCTTGGGAATACACAACGTGCGCGATCTGGTTTACGAAGTATTTATAAACTAAGCTGAACAGCTAAGCTTTGGTTACGCTGGGGAAAGCTCTGAAAGCGATAGTAACATTCCGAAGTAGGTTTGCAATCATCTTAGAAATGTGTAGCACTAGTTTGGAACCGCATGCTAAAACGTAATAAGGAATGCGGGAAAGGAAATATGCCAGGAAATGAAAATGTGCTGGAAATTTTCTTAATAAACATAACTTAAAACGAGCAAGCCCTTTGATGTGATCTTCCGAATTTTGCTTTAACATTTAACGTGGCATGCCTGCTACAGACCCCGACATGTACTCATGTACTCCATGTACTCCATGACCTGTACTCCAATTTAAAAATTTAAATTACATTTTTTTCACTCCAATTTTTGTAATAATTTCATTTGACAGAAGTTTCCAACATAAGTTATTATTTATTTTATCCCCGACCACTATATTAGGAAGGTTTAATACATCTGTTTTCCGTGAATTATAAGACTTCTAATACACTAGTGGATTAAAATTCATAATACCACTTTTCAGCTCAAAATCAATATTCTTGGTCAAAATAAATTTTTCAAACAAATTGTCCACTCGCAAATATTCTGCACAAGTCTTATAGAACTGATGCGGTGTCCAGGTTTTATCTTGATCACCAAGCCTAAGTATTCATGATATATGACGTTTTTCAAAACCCAGAAGTGTTCTCCTGCTCTCACACGGGAGAGCGAATCTCCTAATGACACGGTTTTAGGCATGGTCGTGGATACAATTGTTTAATGTTCGCAATCGAAACACTTGTATTTATATATGTACGTACACCTTGCAGTTACGCCACTGAGTGGTTGGAGGACCAAACGCAATTTCCCTTACAATTTCAATATTCTCATGTAGGCAAGCAGGCGGTGCATAGCGAAAGTTGCACATTAGTTGCACATTAATCTCACTATCTCGCTATCATAGAAGCACATAGATCCGTGCTACCGCTTATACCCCACGTGCTAGACTGATACAAAACCCATAAAAGGCAAGGCAACACTGTAAAACTGCACAGCCTGCTGTACAGAGCTTTTTCTCTAAAACAAAATTGGAGCAGGTTTTAAACTTCGTTCACTTCCAGTTTTATTAAATTGAAGAGGGCCAATTAGTCCCCCTGGATGTGCGGTCAGAAGAGCTGCTAAAAGCAGGGAAATATAAACATTTCCATGTTATCGTACTGCGTTAAATAGCGTTATTATTTAGAAAAGAAAAGTTTTCCATGGAAAATTCCAAATGTGCACGATAATTTATATGCTGCTTTTAATGAGGGCCCTAAATGCTTTTGTTAAACTTAGTTTAGGTACCTAAATTCATTACATGAATATGTGGCCACATTTTCACCCCTTCTTACTGTAGTATTTTCGTTTGAAATGGGGAGTGTTTTTTGTTTGAAATACACGCATTTCAAATTGATCTTTTTCGGGAACTGAGGACAATTTTATTATTGATGTCAGGAGATGAGGTACTCCCACTGTGATTAATTGTGTGTAGGGATACTTCAAAGGATATTTATTTTGCTTTACATCTTCACTAGAGGAGGGTATATCTATCAGACAACACTAGCCTAAAGTTGCTTAACGTCTGTACCTATTATGAGCTAATATAAAAGCCGATGCAAGAAAATACGTTGTATAAATTAATAGTAAAGAAACGTTTTTAAACCAAGCTTTTACTTAAATGCTCTAAAAAGAAGAAAATAAACTTCAAATCAAATTAAACCCAACAGTTTATTACATTATATTATTTATATATAAAAGATATAGAAGCAGATTTACCTATTTTATAAAATAAATATTTTTTTCTTATTACTTATGTCAATATCAACTTACACAATGTATTATTGTTTATCTACACATATGAATCTCGACAAGCTTTTATATCATATAAATTGTGTAATGCAATAAATTTATGGGTTTAATTCAATTTAACGTTTATTTTGTTCTTTTTAGAACATTTAAATAAAAGCTTGTTTGTAAAAATGGTTTTTTTATATTTTAGTGCACGTTGGTTTCTAAGTCTGTTCATTTCATTTAATATACATCATTGTTACATGGTCGTTTGCCATGTTACGTTAATTTAGTACAGTCTAGTTCTTCAATAAGGAGGCCTTCTAGTGATTTGACTCTACTTAACTCTACTTATTTCAGCTTGAAGCTTACTAAGAACTATTTTTTTCAAATGGAACAACCTGTATGTAAAGGCATCTAATATAAATATTATTGGTTAAAATCATAGAAAAACTGAAAGTGATAGTGAACAATAAAACAATGTGAAAGTGCCATAAACATTACAAGGATTGGTAAACACCCTATTAATATAAGGAATATCTAGCGGACATTTAAAATAAAAACAAAGACGAATGTTAAACACTTTATGGATAGCAACCAAGAAAACGAAGGAGGACGCGGTTCCAATGAGAGAATATTTGAAAGGAAATAAGAAGTAAAAACAAGTAATAGAATAATTAATACTTACATAACAGGACAGAAATTAAGGAGATCAGGAATTGGTTAAGCAGTGGCAGCATATTATTCAGGTAGATAGAGAAGCAGGCATCTTCGTACTGACATCGTGCCGGCATCGTAAGGCTTCCTACAAAAGGACAAGGGATCTACTCAACTTCACAATACAGAATGTACGTAAGGTACCAAAATCTAAGATATATCATTTTCTAGAAAATTAACATCATAAATATAACGAGCTAGCCTAGCTAGCTAGATGAGCTAGCCAGGTAATAAAAATAGTAAAGGTATAAGTATATAAGTATAGTACAACAATAAAAAATATACATAAATATATTACATAAATATTTGGCGTTCAACATAAGTTTTAAATACAAATAAATACAAAATAAAAAAAATCTAAATTCAAAATTAACTTTAACTCAGAATTAATAATCATTTCAATACATCCAAGCCTGTCAGACTGTAGTAAAGAAATTTTATTTTTATTTTGAGGTTATGGTAGTGTAAACAAAATCTTGAAAAATTGATATTATTTATTTATGGCCCATTTTCTTAAGAAATTATTGTGTAAATGACTGAAATAAATTCATCAGTCATGTCATCAAACATCACTCATTTTTTCTGTGAATGAATGGAAATCCCTTGTTAATTATCACTCAGCCCGATGCAGGTCGCCGACATCTGACATACCCTCTAGACTTAGAGGCAGGGCCTTTATCGCCTCCAGTTCTAGTTACATCTTTCGTGTGTTAATTCCATAGTCGAGTATTACTTTTAATTTTGGCAGTGAGCCGTAGCTAGAAACGCAGCATATGTACTTGTTTTGATCTGGTGAGGAATCGAGTTTGAATATAGAAGATCAATTGCACTTAGCGACCTCTACCCTCGGCTTGTTTTTTTTTTAATTTCAGAAAGAACAAGTTTCTCAATGCATCTGCTATACTAAAAATGCTTAGGAACAAATATAGATACAGCAAAACGTGATTTTTGTCGTTATTATAATTAGCATATTATGTTACAAAAAATACGTAGGGAACAAAAAGAAGACATGACTATCTGTCAAAAGTTCACCTGAAATTCTCTGACAACTGGACTATAACTGACGGACACCACGGCCTATCATGAACACACTTGCGTGATTTTTATTTGTTGGAGTATATTAGAACGTAGGTACGTACATTATTTACGTAGACCATACTGAAATTAAGAGTTGCGATGCGGGCAGTTGTTTCATTAAAAATTCACCGCAGTTGTCGCAGTTGTTTATTGCAAACTTTCATACCCTCCTC
>CAXKVY010004501.1:0-15106 GCA_964058915.1 Tetropium fuscum | reverse complement strand
GTACCTAAACCGCTAATTTAATAAAAATTCTATAAGATACCTATCAAATAAAAAATAGTTGCCTTATTGCACCAAAGGAAAAATACTTATGAAGTTATAAGTTATAAGTTATGAAGAATAGTTATGTGTTAAAAAAGCTTCGGTATATCACTAAAATGTGTCAATGGAGAGCAAAAATCCACACCCCAAAAATAATCAAAGTCGATTAATACCTTTTTCCAGTTATTTACACAATTAAATTTTATTTTATAAACTAGCGGCCACACGAAGCGGATACCAGTGAATTAGTCTTATTCTATCTATTTTGAGTCCAGGAATCTGTGGTCTTCCGATGTACACCTTATTACGGGACACCCTGTATATATAGATGGTTCCTAAATTTATGCGACAGATTTTAAGGGTGATTTTTCAGCAAAAATTAAGGTGGTCTTTCATATAAATTGTTTTCCAAAACCCTTCCCCTCCAAGTTATAGCCCTCTCAAATTTGGAAAAAAAATTGTTTTTATTTATTTTCTCCAATCCATATTGGAGAATCAGAAGAATGTAATTTGGCGACCAACTTGGAGTTTGTGACAATCTTTGCAACCCTGAGATATTGTTACAAGGGGGTAAAAAAATATATTTCTAAAAAAAGAAATTTGATGCGCAAATATCGCTTTAATCTGCAACTTGTTAGTCTCTTGAATTTTCTTCGAGAAATTGATTGTTGGCGCACAAAAAATAAAATTATGCTCACATTACCTTTCACATAAATTCACTGAGGGGTTGTTATTCGGTGAAACAGTCAAGTAGGCCGTTGTCAAATAAAGTCATTATGACAATTATTTATGTCATTATGACATTTAAGTGTAATTTTGTTATTTTATCGCAGTTTTTATAATTCAATGGATAATTCAAATGATCACTCAAGTTCCACATTTTTTATCTCGTATTTTGTTTACTGGTGAGGTTAACTTTTCAAGGGAATCTATAAGAATTTTCCATAATAATCACATATGTATGTGAGCTGAAGAGAATCCACACAACATTTTTGAGGCTACGTTACAACAACAGTGTTCATTAAATGTGTACATATATATATAATATATATATATATATATATATATATATATATATATATATATATATATATATATATATATATATATATATATATACACATATATATATATATATATATATATATATATATATATATATATATATATATATATATATATATATATATATATATATATATATATATATATATATATATATATATATATATATATATATATAATGCTCTGAAGATCCTAAATAAAGATCCCAACTTCTAAGTGGTTCGTTTCGGTGTGTATAGTCGTTCATTTCCGTATGTATGTCCAGATATAGCACTGGTAAGTAGGTATATCTTTCCTCTTATTCGTCTATTTGCTTATTTCTCTATGTAATGAAATGCTACAAACCCAAGATTACTTTTCACAAAACAAATATGAATAGCTAAGAATTTCAAAGCTAATATATATATATATATATATATATATATATATATATATATATATATATATATATATATATATATATATATATATATATATACTCAGAGGCACAAAATTCGATCCATCTAAAATTTACCAAAAATTCATTTGAAAATATTTTCCTATATAGGTTCGATTTACATGATTTTTTTTTGAAATTGTAGGTTTGTTCGTGCAGAATGCAGATGTGCTACTGAATTTCAACTCAATTTTAAATTTTGACCACATACAAGGTGTACCAATTACATTGGATTTTTCCATAAAGTTTGCAACACTCTGTTATAAGTACAAGCAATAAAAATATGAAAATTTTGGTACAGAATTTTAGCGTAGTCTCTTCTTAACGATTCATTTTTTAATTCATGTCAATATCTCTATTAATAGGGAAGATATGATTAATTAAAATAATGACTATGTGTCATGGTAATTTTCAATGCAATTGCCAATGGGTTTTTTCAAAGTTGTTTTAGCATCTTCGTTTGTTTTTTTTACAAGTGTCGCTTAAAGGCAAGAAGACCTGCCGAACATCGTAGACAGCGCCTTCTTTTCTCCCGTGAACACCAAAATTGGGGAATTGAGGAATGGGGTAAAATCCTGTTTACTGATGAATCGAGATTTTGTATGTTATCTCCAGATGGCCGTCACAGAGTATGGCGAAGAGGTGGCGAAAGGTTTGCAGAGTGCAATATTGTGCCAAGGCTCAGTTTTGGTGGTGGCTCAATTATAATGTGGAGAGGAATTAGTCTTGAAGCTCGTACATAGTTAGTGGTTGTAAATGGTAGGGCAATAACTGCTGAGAGTTATATTACTGACATTTTGGAACCACATGTTGTTCCTTTTGTCCCATTTATTGGAAACAATTCCATGCTAATGCATGATAATGCCCGTCCACATGTGGCAAGAATCGTTTCCGAGTATTTGGATCACGTTGATGTTAACCGTATGGTGTGGCCTGCAAGAAGCCCAGATCTTAACCCTATCGTACATGTTCGGGACATGGTAGGAAGACGTGTTCGAGTCCAAGTTCCTGCTCCTGTGAACCTGAGGGAGCTTAGTGCAGCTGTCGTACAAGCATGGGATGAATGTGACCAAGGTGCCATTCGTCATTTATTTGAGGGGATGCCAAGACGCATGGAAGCTGTAATTCTTGCTCGGGGAGGCAATACAAGATATTAACTGTTTTTTTAAGTTTATTTTTGTTACTGGATAGGGCTGGAACCTTTGATGTAACTGTAACACTCGGAGTAGTTTCCAGAAACACCAAAACACTTTCACTTCGCTCGATGCGCGTTTCGCCAACTAATCACGGTTCAATCATCGGTTGCTAAGCAACGCGTAAAGCGGGCTATACGGTATAGGTCCCTTGTCGCTATTCATACTACTATTACATTTTACAATTTCTATGCTCTCAAATGCATCCAACTGTCTATTATTGGTCACATTTCTAACTAATCTTAAATTACTAATATCTATTCTATGATTGTTGTCAAAAGCATGTTGTGCAACACTAGTGCAACTACTAGTGCAAGCACTTGTGCAACTTTGTAAGAAACAAAAGTGCTTCCGTTTCAATGACAAGTTTTATGAACAACATGAAGGAACCGCAATGGGTAACTGTTTATCGCATTTCATTGCTAATGTCTTCATGAGTCGATTTGAAACTGAGGCAAAAGAAGAATTCGAGTATTTTTCTAGGATTTGGCTTAGGTATGACATTTTTGCCGTGTTTGACACTAAGATAGCGGATGTAGAAAACTTCATTTTCAAATTAAATAGTCGTTTCACTTCTGTAAAGTTTACATATGAACTAGGAAATAATGGAAAACTTCCATTTTTAGATGTATTAGTAATTAAAAATAGTGACAATAGGTTAGAATTTGATATATATATAGAAAAGATACCAGTACGATCAGATACATCCCTAATGACTCTCACCACTGCTATCAACATAAAGTGGCAAGTTTTAATTTTCTTGTCCATCGTTTACTAAGTTTCCCTCTCATTAATGAAAGGTTTGAAAAAGAAAAAGTATTAATTAAAGATATAGCTGTGAGTAGGAAGAATAGATTAGTAGGAAGAATAGTAGGAAGAGAATTAGGAAACGTAAATTTAAGGACACACTTCGTAATTCTACGACCTTTCAAAAGGATATAGAGGCTCCAAAATATGTATCCATCCCGTACGAACCCCGGTTTACTCGTGGTTTGAGTAAGGTTTTCAAAAACGTGGGTATAACAGCGATTCATTCGTCGAGCAACAAATTACAACAACTTTTAGACAATCCAAAGGATAAAATTGTTCCAAATGAAAGGTCTGGGATTTACGAAATTAGTTATAATGATTGTGATCGAAAAAATGTTGGACAAACTAGACGGTCAATTAACACCAGATTTAAAGAGCATATGGCTCATCTAAAATATGGCAGAACAGATAAGTCTAGTGTTGCACAACATGCTTTTGACAACAATCATAGAATATATATTAGTAATTTAAGATTAGTTAGAAATGTGACCAATAATAGACAGTTGGATGCATTTGAGAGCATAGAAATTGTAAAATGTAATAGTAGTATGAATAGCGACAAGGGACCTATACCGTATAGCCCGCTTTACGCGTTGCTTAGCAACCGATGATTGAACCGTGATTAGTCACGCGTAAATTTCACGGTGATATCATACCGTAGTCCGCTTTACGCGTTGCTTAGCAACCGATCATTGAGGCGTGATTAGTCACGCGTAAATTTCACGGTCATATCATTAGTGACGTCACCATGAAAATAGTATAAATATGGTAGATTTTGTAGTTTGAGATTAGTTTTAATCGTCTCCGGATGATGCCAACTTGGTTGACGAAACGCGCGTCGAGCGAAGTGAAAGTGTTTTGGTGTTTGTGGAAACTACTTCGAGTGTTTTATTTTTGTTGTTAATTTTAAAATATTGTTACATTCATTATCGAGAAATTTTGTATGTTGGTTCTATGTTTGTGAAGTTAAAAGTTAATGTTAATTATAAATTGAAAAACTATGTCAATATTTTAATTAATCATATCTTCCGTATTATTAGAGATATTACATGAATTAAAAAAAATAATTGTTAAGAAGAGACTACGCTAAAGTTCTGTACCAAAAAGATTTTCATCTTTTTATTGCTTGCACTTACCACAGAGTGTTGCAAACTTTATGCAAAAATCCAATGTTAAAATTGAGCTGAAATTCAGTAGCACATCTGCATTCCGCACGAACAAACCTACAATTTCAAAAAAACATCATGTAAATCGAACCGATAGCTAGGAAAATATTTTCAAATGAATTTCTGGTAAATTTTAGATGGATCGAATTTTGTGCCTCTGAGTGTATATACACGAGATCTTCCCCCGGACCTATTAATTGTCAGCGTCTATGACATGTTCTAGACACCAAAACCCTCAACTTTTTTCAAAAACATCGCTGTATATAGACTTTTCTCTAAAACAATGATTTTTTTCCTATTTCTACTGGCCTAATAGAAATATAAATTAAATATTGTCACCTGTTTTTATTGCTAATTTTTGTGATTTCCTTAATAATTAATGCATTTATTGCAATATTTATCAAAATGATACATACTTGTATATACCTCGTAAGTACATATACTTTTTTGTCGAGCGCTGCCCTGACTGACAGCTCTCCTGGATATATCAAAACAGGCATAAGACCTTGGGCATATAGATAGGCATTACCTATGTATGTCGATTTGTTATTACGATCTAATCCTCCGGGAACTGCATCGTTTGGAATTTCTCCATTATAATCTCTCCAGTAATAGTCTAAATAATAACAAAGTAAATAATTGACCTGATATGCTGTTGTTTCTTTCTATTATGGCATACATACCGTAACTCACTGCACAAAATGAACTGCTAAATAAAGTAGTAAATACCAATATTTCCAGACTATTCATGATGATATTCAAACGTTCCTACATTAAATATAATTCAATTTCAAACAAAGCAAATGCTAACTGGTTTTTATATATTTGCTTCCCTATAAATGTGCATGTATACCAAATTGTGAATCACGATAGATTAGTTGGAACTAATTGATTAAATAATGTTAACCTATTGAAATGATAAATACATTATGAAATTATTAAGAAAAAATATATTAGCATTTATTGTAAAACGCTTATTTACGCTTATTAAATATGCTATTCGGCAAACTATTAAAAATTTAGTTCAACTTATTGCACACACGGGCTATTGTGGTGTTGAGATTAAGGAATATCAATTATTAGTTACACTTGTGACAAAGATCATTTCGCTACCATTTCCATTTTATCAAAATTGTAGCGAACTATGATAACTTCCTATATATTTTTTAAAAGATAATTTTGTGTATCATTAACTATTATATGATAGTTTTGCAAATCTGAAATAAAAACCCTCCACGATGGCAAAAAATATTGAGGATAATGTCAGATCCTGCAAAATAGCAATTATCTAATTTTCAAAATATGTAGAAATATAAATTATATGATGAAAATTGTATTTTATTTTTATTTAATATAATTTTCATTATTATACAATACATTGAACGCCAAAACACTTTGGTTCTACTAATATGTCAAGTTTAATAAAACTAATTTTATATTTAAATTTTACCCTGGTTGAGCTCTTTACCTTACGTCTCGTATTAGTTTTAACATTTCTTACGCAAAAGCAGAAAAGTCAGTAGATGTAGAAAAGTCAGGTTATGGGTTATGTAGTTACGAGACTGTCTGTGGGTTGTTTATTTATTTAGGTCTTACTATTTTGGTCAATGTTTATACCGTTTTTTTATATTAATGACGTAAAAATATACGTGGTAAATGGTGTAAAAAACACATGTTGTGTCTTTTGTCCCATTTATTGGAAACAATTTCATGCTAATGCATGATAATGCCCGTCCACATGTGGCAAGAATCGTTTCCGAGTATTTGGATCAGGTTGATGTTAACCGTATGGTGTGGACTGCAAGAAGCCCAGATCTTAACCCAATCGAACATGGTTAGGGATATGGTAGGAAGACGTGTTCGAGCCCAAGTTCCTGCTCATGTGAACCTGAGGGAGCTTAGTGCAGCTGTCGTACAAGCATGGGATGAATGTGAATGAATGATGGGATGAATGAACTCTGTACGAGCTTCAAGACTAATTCCTCCCCACACCATAATTGAGCCACCACCAAAACTGAGCCTTGGCACAATATTGCACTCTGCAAACCTTTCGCCACCTCTTCGCCATACTCTGTGACGGCCATCTGGAGATAACATACAAAATCTCGATTCATCAGTAAACAGGATTTTACCCCATTCCTCAATTCCCCAATTTTGGTGTTCACGGGCGAAAAGAAGGCGCTGTCTACGATGTTCTCTAGTCAGTAATGGGCCATTGGCACGTCTTCTTGCCTTTAAGCGACACTTGTCCAAAAAAAACAAACGAAGATGCTAAAGCAACTTTGCAAAAACCCATTGGCAATTGCATTGAAAACTAACATTAAATTAAATGACACATAGTCATTATTTTAATTAATCATATCTTCCCTATTAATAGAGATATTGACATGAATTAAAAAATGAATTGTTAAGAAGAGACTACGCTAAAGTTCTGTACCAAAATTTTCATCTTTTTATTGCTTGCGCTTATCACAGAGTGTGCAAACTGTATGGAAAAATCCAATGTAATTGGTACACCTTGTATATGGTGAAAATTTAAAATTGAGCTGAAATTCAGTAGCACATCTGCATTACGCACGAACAAACCTACAATTTCAAAAAAAAATCATTTAATACGAACCAATTTGAAAATATTTTCAAACATGTTGTAACGTAGCCTCAAAAATTTTGTGTGGATTCTCGATTCCACGTATGTGATTATTATGGAAAATTCTAATAGATTCCCTTGAAAAGTTAGCCTCACCAGTAAACAAAATACGAGATAAAAATTGTAGAACTTGAGAGATCATTTGAATTATCCATTGACAAAAAATTAGACGAGGTAGAAAGTCTCGAGGTAAGAGCGCTTGTATTCGTTGGAGATGGTACGGATACAACTGATGTTTTTTTAAAATCTAAATACCGTGGATTAGCTTACAGTTAATATATCGGCAATTTTTAGCTTCTCTAGCGGTATGGTTCCTCTCGACCATGTCCGAAGTCCACAGTTCTTATAGAAAAAATTACCATTTTCTCGTAGACGTTGATGAATACGTGTAAATATGCCATGATAAGGTAATGTTCGTTCTTGATATAAGTGTGCATAAAGCCGTTGAGCTTCTAATGCCTAATGCATTTCCATCAGCACGACCATATAGAAAATGCATATCTGCCATTTCGGCATTTACATAGTTTACCATTTTAACAAGCCACATATTTATTTTAACTGTAAAACTGCGATAAATTACCAAAATTATACTTAAATGTCCTAATACTTAAATACTTGCCATAATGACTTTATTTGACAACGGCCTAGTTGACTGTTTCACCGAATAACAACCACTCAGTGAATTTATGTGAAAGGCAATGTGAACATAATTTAATTTTTTGTGAGCAAACAATCAATTTCTCGAAGAAAATTCAAGAGACTAACAAGTTGCCGACTAAAGCGATATTTGCGCATCAAATTTTTAAATAAAGAAATATCTTTTTTTACCCCCCTGTAACAATATCTCAGGGTTGCAGAATTGACAAACTGCAGGTTGTTCGCCAAATTACATTCTTCTAAATTCTCCAATATGGATTGGAGAAAATAAATAAAAACAATTTTCTTTTCCAAATTTTAGAGGCCTCTAACTTGGAGGTGAAGGGTTTTGGAAAACAATTTATATGAAAGACCCACCTTAATTTTTGCTGACAAATCACCCCTTACAAGCTTTCGCATAAATTTAGAAACCAGCTTTCTATACAGGGTGTCCCGTAATAAGGTGTACATGGGAAGACTACAGATTCCTAGACTCAAAATAGATAGAATAAGACTAATTCACTGGTATCCGCTTCGTTTGGCCGCTAGATGGCCTCAAAGTTTAATTTAATTTTGTAAATAAGTGGATTAAGGTATTAATCGATTTTGATTATTTTTGGGGTGTGGACTTTTGCTCTCCATAGACACATTTTAGTGATATACCGAAGCTTTTTTAACATTTTTAACTATTCTTCATAACTTGTAACTTATAACTTATAACTTATAACTTATAACTTATAACTTATAACTTATAACTTATAACTTATAACTTATAACTTATAACTTATAACTTATAACTTATAACTTATAACTTATAACTTATAACTTATAACTTATAACTTATAACTTATAACTTATAACTTATAACTTATAACTTATAACTTATAACTTATAACTTATAACTTATAACTTATAACTTATAACTTATAACTTATAACTTATAACTTATAACTTATAACTTATAACTTATAACTTATAACTTATAACTTATAACTTATAACTTATAACTTATAACTTATAACTTATAACTTATAACTTATAACTTATAACTTATAACTTATAACTTATAACTTATAACTTATAACTTATAACTTATAACTTATAACTTATAACTTATAACTTATAACTTATAACTTATAACTTATAACTTATAACTTATAACTTATAACTTATAACTTATAACTTATAACTTATAACTTATAACTTATAACTTATAACTTATAACTTATAACTTATAACTTATAACTTATAACTTATAACTTATAACTTATAACTTATAACTTATAACTTATAACTTATAACTTATAACTTATAACTTATAACTTATAACTTATAACTTATAACTTATAACTTATAACTTATAACTTATAACTTATAACTTATAACTTATAACTTATAACTTATAACTTATAACTTATAACTTATAACTTATAACTTATAACTTATAACTTATAACTTATAACTTATAACTTATAACTTATAACTTATAACTTATAACTTATAACTTATAACTTATAACTTATAACTTATAACTTCAGAACTATTTTTCCTTTGGTGCAATAATTGGCAACTATTTTTTATTTCATAGGTATCTTATAGAATTTTTATTAAATTAGCGGTGTAGTTACAAAAAAATATTTTTTAAATGTCCAACATTATCTTGCCACCCATAAGACGTCTCTCAATGTTCGAGAATGTTTCAAACTGACCATCGTGTCAGTTTGTTCTGCATTTGTACATGCCATGATTAATGAACGACAATTAATAAAGAATATTTCCTCGACGACATAAAATTCAAATTTTAACTTGACAGCAGTGACATTTTTATGCATCACCAACCTACAAAATTAGTGCCTACTAGCACTTCGTTAAGTATTGTAGTATTTGTAGAGAGAGTATTTTTTTAAGTTTCTATGACATTTCTGAGATTTTATATTCTGAGATTATATAGGTATATTGGTTTTTCTCGATTTTTGGAAAAACGGTTAGGAAAATCAGAAAATCTTATGAGAGATAATTTGTAGAAAATTTAATTACGCACATTCCCATTTTTTTTTCCTTCTTCGCCTTCGAGAGTCTAGAGAGTCTTCGTTGGTCTAAAGAGTCTCGTTACTCAACGACCACTCCCCACGTTTACGGGGTAAGCTGTCATTGGGGCTGCAACTCATGTGTTCTGAGTAGACGCAACGAGCAAATTATGAGGGCTTTCTGCATCTTTCCGGCTATGACCGGCCGATTGACGGCATTCCGGGATTATTCGCAATTCTAAGAGCAGTGATTCTCGCATACCTCCGAGAGTGCCAATAATAAGAACCACTATTACCGGACATATTAACCACAAGTAGATACCGGATTATTATTTATATGGACATTTTGTTATGCAAAGTTTTTCATTAACTAACTAAACAGATACAGCACAGCAAACCTAATGATACTAATGGAAAAGGCTCGCAAAAACAATGGTATTGTGCTTTACACCTTTCGATCGAATAGATGATTTTCTGCACTTATTCCTTACATATGGATAATCTGTTCAGGTCGGGGCAACCAAGAACAAGCTACATCAGTTCTTGATATTGAATAATGTGCTTTTAATAAATTTAAGTAGTCATCAAACATCAAACTGAAAAGCTTTTAACTGACCAGAGCTTAGGTTACATATTTTGGCCACGTTTACAACATCTTAAATCGTCTAGGAATAAATAAACTTGTAGCTTCGAGTTTGATTAGGTAGGTACTCTATTTTCACCCATTTTCTAACCAACACTCACAATAAATTATTTGAAATCAGAAAAAATTAGATAAGTTTATGATGAACACTGCAAAAGGTGAAATAAATAAATAAATCAAAATAAAATAAGATTAGAAGCACCGATAACTTCTCTGATTAGAAGTTATAAATTCAGCGATGTTGCCACAAATATTGACGGTTTTTAAATAAACACAATGAAATCATATTATAATGTAAGAAACTGTTATTAAATAAGTTTATACGAAACCTCAATTAAATAATTGTCATAACTTACCATCCGACAACATTCAAGGATCATGTCAAACGCTTCCACTCTGAACCATTGGATCAAGCAACAACATACGTTTTTTATACAAATGTCCCCTACAAAAATTCGTAATATTTTTATTTTGATAACGTTTAATCAAATTTTGAACACTCTCTCAGTCAACTAAAATATAAAAAAAAAATATTCAATTTATTTCAGTAACAGAGACTCTATCACGTCTACAGACATTCTTAAACTCAAGTCCCCACCCCATAGGATAACAATACATTTATTTTTATAATATGAACCCCCGCCAATTTGAGATCCTAACCTAACTAATATGGTCAATACCTAAGTATATTTGCTATTTTATATCTTCAATTAACAATTGTTAAAACGTTGAATGGGAAAAATATATTTTTCTTCTCGTGATGTTATTTTTCTTTTACTCAAAATTTCATTTACTCGAAATACTTATACACATGTGGATTTCCCAACAAACTAGCTTGTATTGATTGAGTCGCCTAGCCAACCGATATAAACAAACTGTAAAAGGCAAGTTATTATGCCAACTCTTTTTTAAAAGTTATGATCATATGTTTAGGCCCCGTGGGCTCCGGCAAAACCCTACTCTTGAAAAACCTACAAAACAGTGAAAATATTGACAGTACGACTACTGCTGTGCCGACAATGGGAACCAATATTTTCAATATACAAATTAACGAAACTACTTACAAGATAAGAGAACTTGGCGGGGCAATGGCTCCGTTATGGTCAATGTACTTGAATGACGTACGTAAAGTCATTTATGTGGTGGATGCATCGAATTTGTGCCAGATATCTGCGGCTAGTGTGCTGCTCTATACCATATTAGTAAATCCTGTATTGAATAATGCCGAGGTATGTTTTATAGGGGATTTTCTACTTCGTTTATTTCCGCAGGTGAAAAGAAAAATTAATGTCTTGATATTTTATTAACATATAAATTAATAAATCAAAGCTGTTATTAAAAGGGCGAAAGGGCCAAACAAAACATGAGATATCAATAATTATGTTATTATTTGTTTAAGAATAAATATTATAGAGCAAGTTGCGGGTTTATATTTAGTGATACGTTAAACACTTTTAGTTTTTATTGGTATTAACAAAAATGGATGCCAGCTATAGACAAATGAGAAACGAGGCCCTGCTGATGTTGCAAATGAAAAGGCTTCAAAAAGAAGCCAAACAGAATATAACAATTACTGAGGCAAGTGCAATAAGTGGTGAGGGGAGAAAGGAAATATTAAATTGGATAAAGAGGTGCCATCAACCAGTTAGTACGAAACAACTCGTACGTAAGTAAATGAATATTTCATTGTACACCATGAAACCATCATCTACCTGTAAATAGTGCACGTGGCAAGGAAATATAAATATCTTAGAGATAGACTTTCATTATTTAGGTACCTACTGATCATTGATAGTATTTTGTTATTTTATAATAATTAGGATACATTGAATAAACTAACTGTTTGTGAACCAAGTATTATAAATATTGCAATTTACATTGTCCTACTTATTACACAAGTTTATTTTTCAGAAATATCACAAACTAATGATAAATAGTTAATTAATTTATTTCTTTTTACAAAGTAATATGGTTCACCTCCGCCACCAGCTCCGTATGCTCCTCTAAATCCCGCTCCGCCTCCAAATCCTCCCCTTCGCCACGTCCAAATCCTCCACCTTTTCCTCCTCCGTATCCTCCACTCTCTCCGTTTCCAATACCACCTCCTTCACCTAACCCTCCTCCTTGTTCTACAAATACCATCCAAAATAACGGATCGGATCTTCTCGACGTTCATATGATGATGAAGTTACATTTAGTTCTTGACTGTCTCCAATATCGCTGCCTGCTCCTATGTCTATTCCAGTCGCTCATTGACCGCTGTCAAACCTACCAGTTCCCTCTCCTTGGCCGCCTCCTAAGCCTACTTCTACACCACTTCCAAATCTTTTTGCTTTACCACCACCAATTCCAGATCCCGCCGCCACCACCAGTGGCTCCTCCTAATTCGTCTGCATATCCACCTTCTCCGAGAACTGCTGCTGGAGCTGCATTTGGTTCTTGGCTGCCCCCAACATCATCGCCTGTCTATGCCTATTCCATCGCATTCTATGCCTATTCCAGTCTCTTGTCCTTGACCGCTATCAAAACCACCAGTTGCCTCTATGTGGCCGTCTGCTAATCCTACTCTTGCACTACCTTTAAATCCTGCTCCTCCAGATCCTCCTCCAGCTACAAATCCCCCGCCTTATCCGCCGCCACATCCAGCCTTCTGATCCACTTCCTACACTACCTCCAAATTTTTCACCTTTTTGACTTCCAGTTCCTTTCCAATCTTCTAACTTTCCTCTCTTCCGTGTATTTTATATTTTGAGAGGGCGTTATGAAAAGTCTAGGGTATTAGTGGTTTGAATTGACAACGTTGTTTTGATTAATACGGGCGTCATGAAAATGCTGCTGCTGAAAAAACTTTATTTGATTACTTATATATGTATTTCTCAGAAACTTTTAATAATTAGGTAGTAATCATTATGTATAATTATGTCAAGGCATCGAACTAACTGTTACACGTTACACTGTGTTAATGACGATATTGCATGGCAATCGTTACCAACACCAAATAATCACAAAATTCCAACAAATATTTTATTATTTTTAATAATATACTCACCGGCAAAATAATCGATCCTCTCAAAATATTGATGAAGTTTGCTTAACAATAACTTTGTTAATTTAAGTATCCGATAAAGTAATTTTTTTCATCTAGGGTAGAGGTACCAGTGAATGAACGGTACCAGCAAATGAACAGCTGAACCGTAATATAAGAATTATAAGCACTGATTATATCCGTTTCTTTCCTTAAGGGCTAATGCGCAGTCTCCAAATTCTCTTTTTTTATTGGGTGAAGCGGTTATTAGTTTTCATCCAGTGATTGAACGTGGCGGTGTTGTGTTTATGCTCGATTTTTGCAGTTTCGGCAGTTTCTACGGATCTTGTAAGGACCAATGTAAGTAAAAATCCATAATAATAAGAATAATACGTATTACTGCTTTGTGATGTTTTGTTATACATACTTATTGCCATGTTCTATACTGTTTGATAACTGATATAACCTCAAAATATAAAGTATTGGCGCCAAAATGAGCAATTAATTGTGTTCATTTACTGGGTCCTGTGCTAACCCAATGAATGAATACGTCCGTTCATTTACTGGAATTAATTTAAAATTTTTAAATGTAGCATTTTGACCCCTAAATACATAGTGTTTACGTGTGATTTAAAATTTTCGGCTTACAATATTTGAGAAGTGTCTCTATCCAATAAATGAACGGCTAATTACGTTTCGTTCATTCACTGGACCCGTAAATGAACGACATTTTTAAATGGAAATTCTACAAGAACTATAACGTTTTAGTGTTCTAACAATTGGATTGTTTTTTTCACTACAACTACAGACATACAATGGAAAAGGAAACTAGAAAATACAAAAGGTTTCAATATTCGGACGATGACCTACAAAATGCCTTACAAGAGATACGGCAAAAGAGATTGTCTCTTTCTGCAGTTAGTAGTCAATATGGAATACCTAAGGGTACTCTTTTCAATAAAATTAAAGTCAAAGTACCTTTAATAAGAAAGATGGGTCCTGACACAGTTTTATCCGTTGCTGAGGAATCGCAGTTAGAGAAATGGATCATTGAAAAAGCTTTGCTGGGTTTTCCTATGCACCCCGATGAGCTGAAAGACTCTGTTCAGCGTGTGTTAAAGACAATAAGTCGCCCAAATCCATTTGTTGACGATAGACCTGGACGTAAATGGTTA
The DNA here is from genome assembly GCA_964058915.1 of Tetropium fuscum. NCBI lineage: Eukaryota > Metazoa > Arthropoda > Insecta > Coleoptera > Cerambycidae > Tetropium > Tetropium fuscum. The sequence goes on along the minus strand of CAXKVY010004501.1, from coordinate 244 downwards.
AAGTTGTTCTTATACAGACATCCGAAAATCACCCAACGTAGTGCTGAAATTATTTCTAAAGCGAGAGCCTCAGTTTCAGAAGCAGGCATACGCAGCTGGTTCCAGGAATTGAACGACTATTTGCAACACGAAAATTGTGCAGAAATTCTAAATGACCCCAGTAGAATCTTCAACGGAGACGAAACGGGATTAGAAACTTGTCCCAAAACTGGTAAACTCCTGGGTCCAAAAAATTATAGAAACT